>APFE030835622.1:66581-110629 GCA_000404065.3 Pinus taeda | reverse complement strand
AGAGAAACTAAGGTTCCCAACTGCTTAATCTGGGACCTTGGAAGGAATAAGGGTAGTATTAGATAGGAAATGAAATCAAAAAGCCAATGAAAAGAAAAGGGCACACAAAAGGGTTTGCAAGTCCAAGTGCACCCTCTAAGAAGGAGTAAAAATGCTAGGAGAACTAGTTGGGTAGGTAGATGGGGTTGCAGAAGTGCTGTCTCTTTTAAGACCAAAGTTGCTGAAACATCTACAAGGAAGGCAACACACTGGAGCATGACTAACTCCCTTGTTTTCATTTGTATATCATTCATTGCTAACACCCTCTCCCAAGGTGTACAGAGCACAAAAGTTTATATCTTTGTTATATTCTTATGGCCTTAAAAGCCACATTTCTTGTGCAATTTTTTTTTCATTTTGATCTACTCTTGATTTCAAGTTATTTTCAAAAGAAAACTTGGTTGAACTAGCCCTCATTCATATGTTCCCTCCATGTTAACAACTAACTCTACTATTTTAGCTCCCTATACTCCACTACCCCTATTATTATAAACACCATGGTGTATAAACCCCACAATGTATAAATATCCCCTCCTTGGCACTATAGCCATAATGTTCACTCCCTGGGAATTGAATTAACACCTGGTTAAGGTCAAGAACCCATGTTCCACCTTTTTCTCCTTCTCAATCCATTTTCCTACCCAATTGCTCCATTTCTGCCCTTAAAAACCCTTGAAAAACCTTTTAATCCCCTAAAAACCACCCAAGGGCGGAAACATTATGAAAATATCCTTCCCCCGCCTTATCCTAAGGTCGGGAGCCAGTTTACCCTTTCACGTTGTATAAAAACCATTTGACCCCTTTCCCTATAAGTTTCTACCTTCATAAAGATTTATACCCAAACTTTGCATAAGACCCGCAAATTTCATGTTTTCCGAAGGTTGGTGGACTAAATTACTTTTGTAAAGAAAATCATAAAAAACCCCGAAAAATTTTTTTGGCACATGGAGGGGCCCGCCGGTCACGAATTGCTGAGAAATATTGTTTTTTAAAACCCGCCCGCTGGCCGCTATCTCCCTTGCAGATCACCCATCCGATGACCGTCAGATGGCACCTGTCCCAGATCTACAGCACGCAGTGTTTTCGGGAAATCCCGACGTCCGAAAGTTAATAAAGGCAGGTGTTAAGAGCCCGTGCAAGTTGATCGCCCGACAGCCGTTGGATCGCGCGCCTCCAGATCGACGGCTCACATCAATATCGGAGGACCCTACACATCTGACAGATACCTTCTGATATCTGTCAGACGCTTGCGTCACGCGGGGACAGATGGCGCGCCCAAGTTCCATCGGAGCCCGTCTGACAGTTTCTTCGCCGTGCAGGAAGGGTCCCGATATGGTGACACCTGTCCCATCCACGTCCCCGTCCTGCCGTCGCGCACGTCACCACCACATCTGCCCACCTCGTCCCTCATTCGCCCACGTGGACGCCACCTCATCGCCCCCGTGGACCGGTCATTGGCCGCCACGTCACCCGATGACGTCCTGCTGACGTCATCCAACCCGGTCCCTCATGCTGACGTCATCCAAAAAGCGCGCCAATAAAGGAAAAAGCCATATTTTTGCCGTTTTTTCGCAATTTTGTCAATTTTTTCGGAAAAACACTGCTCCGCTATCTGCATGCAATTCACGACGACCGTGCTACCAGCCAGCCCGCGACCATTTTCAAAGAGTCTAGCGCGCTAACCCAGCTATTTCTTCAGTCCAAGCCATTGTTTAACAGGTATTTGAGTCTTCGTCCTCCTTCGAACTAGTTTTTTCTTAAATTTCTTGTAAAATCCACCACAAGAAGCCAAAAGATTAAAATTCCACCAAGAAACCAACTGTATCCTACCCTTATTCGACCGTTTAGAGTTGAAACACAGCGGCAGAGACCTCATTTAGACTTCAATTTCTGTTAAAACCCTGCCCTGTTCGTGCAATCGTGGACTTCCTGCATTACTCCCAAACTGTCAAGGGAGGTCTGTCCCACTGTAGAAAGGCCTTCCCAGAAAGCCCAGCATTGTTATCCTTGACTGTGCACCAACCCTGTTAATTTCAGTCTCCCTCAATTTCGCTGTTTCAAGTAGCAGACGCGGCACCTCAAGAAATACTTGGGTCAGACATGGAAACCCCTGCAGTCCTTAATGTCACTCCCCTAAATGCTCCTCAGAGAGAGATAGACTGGCAGGATTTGGCAGACCTGGATTACCAGATCTCGGAAGACTGCAGATCTAGATGTACATTTCATATTCACCTGCTGAATGAGCTCAGGGCTAGGCACAGAGATGGGACAGACATCCTAGGTATTTGGGAGTCTTCCCTCCCAACTTTTAAAATGCCCCAAGTCACACAGTTTCCTGACCTCATCTACCTGTGTGCTAGTTGTTATGATCCGATGCAGAGGGTTGTAATGAATCCCCAAGGCGAAATTGTATTCTATACCACCCCTCAGGCCATCAGGGACATGGTTCAATTTAAAACCCAAAGGAAACTGGTTCCTTTATCCCTACTGGACTTAATCAACCAAGGGACCAAAGTACTCACAGAGGCAGAGATCCTGAAATTAAATCAGCTGTTTATTAGCAAGTCAGATACAGTGCTGCATCCTCCCATCTTTGATGGATACCTAAATCAACTTGGACTGGACCTGGCCCATATGGTAAGCTCAGTACTGGGTTATAAATCAATGGAGTTTATAGAGGAAACTGTGTTAGTCATGATGACAATGTTCACCCCTGGTAAGGCCCCCATCTGCTATGACTATGCCACATATATTTATGACAAGATACATGAGCAATTCTTGCACTTATCCAGGGAGAGGGTGTTTAGATATACTTCATATATTTATCATCTTATTCTTTATCACCAACATGAAAAGTTCTCCTTTGAAATCAAGAGAACTGATGCAGCAGGAAACCCAAGATCAGTGGTGTATTGGAGCTCAGTTTTCCATGTGCGTGCATATTCACCTTATACATATTGTGAGCTCATAGATTTGTTCATTCATCCAACCTTATCTTTGCTCATGACAGAACCTCCTCCAAGACTCTCTGATGAAATGCAGAGAATTCTACAGTTGTCCACTGCCTACAGCATAGGAGACTGGTATTTTTACCAGCATCACACTGTGATTAGGATATATGGGTGTGAGCTGCGCCCATTCAGGCTACCCAGATTTGTGCCCATGAGGCTCTTTGCCCTAGAGTATTTCAGACAATTCGGCAATGCCGATCAGATCCATTTTGTAGGGAAAGGCAAGAAGGCACAATTAAAAGTTAAGAACCAGCTTGGTCATTTTGTTTTAAACAAAAGAGAAGGATGGAAGGAGGCAGATAGGATGCTAGAAGGCCTTGGCCTAACACTCAGTTTCCTTTGGAAGCCCTACGACCCAAATGGCTTTATATCTTTGAGAAGATTGAAATACAAACTCTCTAGCTATGAGCATGAGAGCAAGCTCCATATATCAAGACATGCCAACCAACCAAAATGGAAGAAAAACACCTTAGTAGAGCCTGTATCTCAGGAAGAGCTAGTTGAGAGGGCTAGAAGACATTTGTTGAAAATGGCTGACTTGGAATGTCCTTCTCAGGTGCCTGCTCTACCAAATCCTCACACAACAGCACCTGCTTCCTCTTCTGTATCACAACAAGGGGCAGCACAAACTTCAGTACAGGGTAAGGGAAAAGACAAAGAAATGGAGGAAGCAGAGGATCAACAGGGCCAACAAGACCAACAACAGCAACCCCAGCAACAACAGCAACAAATTGATCATCAGGATCAAGAAAAACAAAAAGCAGAAGGCCGGGCAGCCACTCAAGAAAGAGTAACCAATATGGCGCCTCCTAGACAGGATTCTAGGGTAGATTCCTCTGTCCTCCAAACCCCTCAAAAGGAGGACACTAGCAGAAAGAGGGAGAGGGAAACACCCCTCACAGAAAGATCAGATAAAAGGCAAAGACTCAATCCGTTTTCAGAAGAAGAAATACACAGCCTGGAGACTTCTTCCAGCTCATTGCATCAAGAGCAGGACAAGGCAGCACTTGGGGAGGTCAGCTCCTCAGGACAACAGCAGAATACAGCTGTAGGCATAAAGGAGCAATTTAAAGAGGCCAAAAGGAGGAGTGAGCCAATAAAAATTCGGCTCTATAATCATTTGTTAAATATGGCCCCTGCAAACCAATAAAGGCTAATGGCTGCCTTTGATGTGCAAGAAGGCAAAATGACTATGAGCCATTTTGCCCCTACAGTGCAGCAACCTCAAACAGCTGCAGATTATATAAGGACAAACTTAGAAGTCCTTTCAAAGGACATCCACCCCATTGACCAGATCGAGCTCCACAAGCAGACGGGTGAGATGGTCTATGCCACTCTGGCAGATAAGACCTTGATAAATTATAGGCTGCAAAATAGCTTAAATAACACTGCAGCACAGCTTGAGTTGGAGAGGGCATCCTCTCAAGCAAAATACAACAGAATCAAGGCATTGGAGGAGATAATTATAGAGTTTGGGCATGATCCCAATGACGTTAAGGCAATACAGCAGGTCCTTAAACTAAGGGATGCAGATATCGCTGCAATCAAGAAGAAAATGAAGATCCCCCCAACTCGACATCCACAAACAGATGATGTTGCCCAGCAGAGGCGAGAAAAGGATGTCACTGCATTATTAATGACATTATATAAAGAACTGGTGGAAACACAGGAAAAGCTGCAAGACACTGAGACAACTTTAGAAGCAGCATTACAAAGGAGGGAGACAGGGCAATCTTCAAAGCCACCCACAGAGTTAATAGATCTTGAGGAGTCCCCTCAAGATACTACCCCTCCTAAAGAGCAGGCACAACAAGATGCTCCAAGCACCACAGCACCAGCCACTACAGCACCAACAACAGAGCAGGCCAAGAGCCTGGACATGTAGAAACTAAGGCAAGAAATCCAGGTGCTAGAATCCCAAATGTCAGAACTCAATCAAGCCAAGGAAAGCTTAGCAAAGATAAATGAAAAATATGATAAGTCTAAGCAAAATGTGGCTGAGAGGGAGAGAGAAGTAAAAGCTCTGAAGAAAACAATTGCAGAGCTAGAAAAAGAACTCAATTTTGAGAAGGTTACAGCAGAGCTTAAACAAGTAATTTGGACTGCCATTGGACAGTCAATAACCAACCAATGGGAGTACATTGATGCCATATATGAGCAAGTGGGACTCATTGGAAGGGCAAGAAAAGAGCTACAAAGAGCAAGAAACTCCCTAGGCAACATGGCAGACCTTGCCCCCAGGATGATTGAAGTCCTCAACTACAGGACAAGTTCCCAGCTGGTTAAAATGGGAATTGGTAATAGAACAGAAACCATTTCTCTGATCAAAAGAGCCACAACAATGAAAAATTTGATCCAAACTCTAGACAGGAGAATTCAAGATATGCAGGCAGATATAAACAAATTTCAGAATAGGTTCTCAGCCCTGCAGGACAAAGGGCTCCCCAACTTGCTAGAATCAGGAAAATTACTCTCTCATGAAAAATACATCAAGAGGGTAAGCGCTTTTGCAGCAATTCAGATTGCTGAGACACCTGGGACATCTTCAGCAGGCCCAGTAACAGGAAAATTTCTTTTTGAAAAGTTAGATAATTTGTTTTTTATTAGAAACGAAGTAACACATCTGTTTGATGAGCCCCCCCATTTCTACAAGTACACAGAGGCTGATGAGACCTTAGGGTCAATTTTGAGGCATCAGCTTCCTCCTCCAGATACATGGCAAGATCTGATAAAGTTACTTTTAAACCAAAGTTGAGAGGATTAAATATTTTCGGTAAAAAGGTTTATACTACACATACAGATAAATAAAGGCCATAAACAGCGAATATGAAGACGCTGAGCCAACTCAGCACAGGTACTCAACATCAGCAGCAGCATCAGCAGGTACAGGTGGCAGGGCCAAGAAGATACAAAAAATCAGAGTGGCAGAGCACTTCATTCTACATTTATGATAAAGCCACACAGCTGACTCCGCAGTGCCCAAAGGTCAAAAATTTATCCTGACAGGAGTAAAAAGCTTTTAAGAGTCATTTATATTTGCAATTACTTCTCATCTACTCTCCTTGTACGAGTGTAAGAGATATTTTCCTCTCAGATGACTCAATACCTGAGATATTTCTGTATGAAACATCTATATATTCCCCCACGCGTTTGTTTAGAGGGGTTGGACTCCGGATGAAAAGAAGCTCTCGTTCTCTCTTCTGTTATTCTCATATTGTAAAGATTCAGACAGCTAATACAAAGAACAATGGGATTTCTTCAAATATTGTCTCTCATGATAACTTGCTGGTGTGTGGCTCAAAGTTGCAGGATTCCCGTGTATTCCATGGCTCAATAAGTTTCCTTATTCCTTTCTGTTGCAGTTATATTTGCTATAGTTCTTGTATCTCTCATGTTTCCCACGTATATTCAGTCTCTGAATAGCCAGGAAAAAGAATAACCCAGGATTTAATCTTTGATTACCCTGAGTTCAATCCTAGCTGTTTTATGTGTTTTCTTCAGTTATGGTATTTAAAGAGGAATTCATCAGTGTTGCCTTTAATACTGTATCTTCACTAGAGCATGTTATTTCAGGAATTCAAGAAATTGCTCCCAGATAACAGACCTCTTTCACACTTGTCAGCTTAAGTAAAAAATTCTTCATTGCTTTTTGCTAAGCTGCTTCCATTTTGTTCTCAATCTTTATATTTTGTTTCATAGGATACATACAGGCCCTGCATTTACCTCCACCCTTCAGTCAATACCTCAAGGGAACAATAGTCCAAGACCCCATTTCCCAATGGATTAGTTCCACCTGAAAACAAGACATTACAAGCTATCAGAAGCATCCTCCCAACCAAACACAAAAACAACCAAAAACTCACTTCATAACTAGCCCAATAACTTCACTAAAAGCAGTGACAAACCTAATAGAGAGAGCCCTCTCTGGTTACAGCTGGGCTAGAAGCTGTAGCCCAAAGATTGGTTAGTGGTTACCCCGGCCGTATTCTCTTAGGAGTCAAAGAGAACAACCTGGGTGTTAACAGTAAGTTATGCAACCTTACCCAAACTGGCATCCTTGAAACCACCATAGTGTTGGCATCAAATTCTGGAAACCATGGTGTGACAAATAAACCGGCACTGCCCCAGAACCAAGGACCTTCATGAAGAATTTTATCCCTTTCTTCGTCTTCATGAAATGTTACTATGAAGAAGCCTTTTGAGCAGAGGTGAATCTGGCAATCTTTTGTACAAACTGTGTGAATCCATTGGTAAAGAGGCTCGGTTTTTGGCCAGAAACCGTTAAACCTGCAAATAATAGCTTTATTTTCCATATCTGAAAAAATGCACTTTACCTCTGGAATATCCAGCGAGATGGAGGGGATTTCTGGTGTTTGATCCACGATATACTGCCCTGGCGGGATATTGAACGCTGCAGGTTCTTTTCCCTTTGAAGGGGCTTTCCCTTTAGCTACATCACGATATGATCCTGAAGGTTTTGATGTAGAGCCCTGAAAGCCTTTTGGGCCTGCAGCCGAGCTTCCTCCTCTCAGCCTTGTGCTTAAGGTGATGGTTGAATCTCGACCGATGCCATAGTGCTAAAGAGAAAAATTTTCCTGTAGGATTTTACCTGCATGAACCAAACATAGCAGATTTGAAGGAATGCCTGAATCTGCTTGTATTTGTTCCTTTAAATTTTTTATCAGGATTCCAGTCCAGATTTGCCTGCATATAGTTTTCCCGAATAGCGTTTTTATGAAGATTTGGGTTCGATCCTGTTCTGGGTCCCTGTGAGATAGCTTTGATTTATTTCCTCCTGATCCCAATACTCTTTGAAAACCATTAGAGTCGAGCAACCTCAGGAAGTCAGGAAGGGCCAGAAGAAAAAAAGATCTGCTCTGTTTCCTATTGATGAATACAAAGCATCTTCTCCAGGGAGAAACCCCCGCGTTTGACTGCGGATTATCCAGAGACAGAGAAAGAAACGGAGGTTTTGACACAAAAAAACCCCATCCTATGCATAAGGGGGTCAAGAAAATGCCCTGAGGAAACACGAAATGTGCCAAAGGGGGGAAGAAAACCTGAAAAACCTGATAGTTTTGTTTCATTACCAAAGGTACATTTCCGGAAATGGTTCTAGGCCAGCTCAAAAGGGCACCGAGCGATGAAGATCTTGCAAAAAGGCAGCAACAGTTTCCAACAACGAACAGAGCATTTGGGGCAACGGCAGTGGTTTGACCTGCAGCGACGAGCCAACCTGTAGAGGCGACGGCGGCATCAAGAGGACCTGCATCATCGAGCAGGGTAGAGTAGGCAGCGACGAAAGGACCTGTAAAAAACCTAAACTTGCATACGCGCGCCCTCTCCATCGTTCCTCCTTCCATTTCAATGTCCAAAGAAGGGTTTTCAACATCAAATTTACAAATATGGAAGTTGCACATATATATATTTTAAATTTGTACACAAATATGGAAGTTGCATATAATTCTTTTTTTTCAAAACTACAAGAACTCGACGTACGTGTCATCTCCTTCCCAAAGGATATGATTCTATTCATTTTAATAACCAATATAAATAGAATAACAATCGATCCCATGGGTGAACAAACAAAAATTATTTGAGGCATCTGAATCCTTTTCTAGAGCAAGTTGAGGTATAGACCAAGAGACAATCAGTTTTGTGGATTAATTAAGTCTGCAACAAATAACCCGTGGATGGGCCCACATTATTATCACTGGAAAGTGAAGGATGGCTTCACCATACATCAAATCCTTAACCAACAATCATGACCATACAAATCATTTACAAATATAAGACAAAGTGTTAGAGAAAACAGTGCGCATCGGAAATTAAAAGACAAATATAGCATAGAAAATCATACATAAATGACACAGTGATCTAACGTGGTTCACCCAACCAATCTGGGCTACGTCCACCAAACAAAGGCATCAACAATCTTATTATTAAATAGGAGATTACAATAATTTATTTCCTCACACACTCTCTCTACAATCATACAATATCTTGTACGGGCATATTTTTATAGCTAAGAGAATAAAACTAACTCATAAATTCTCTCACAACAAATATAGGATGCATTAACTCTTCCCCAACAAAATAGAGTTAATATAGCAACAAATCCTATTGTTGTCACCTACATGAGATTTTTTCCCAAATTATTAAAACCGAAAATCTCAACAATCTCCACCTTGACAACAATTAGCCTGATACCCTGTTTCTTTATTATTTTTATATTTTCTGCAAGCCAAGAGAAGCCAAACACCAACATAGCTTCTCTAACCAAAATTGGTTTCGTGAACATGTCTGCACAGTTCTCCTTTGTATGCACCTTTTCAAGAGAGACTCCCCTTTCAGTGATAACCTATCTTACAAAATGGTACTTGATTGGTATATGCTTTGATTTACTATGATAGGCTCGATTCTTAGCCAAATGTATTTCACTTTGACTATCACAAAATAACTTGATGTTGTCCTGCAACCTACCAAACTCACCAAACAAACCTTTCAACCAAATCACTTCTTTGCAAGCATGATAAGCAGCAATGTATTCTGCTTCAGTAGTGAATAAAGCAACAATGTTCTGTAGCTTTGACATCTAGCTAATGGCTCCACCTATAAGAGTAAAGACATACCTTGATGTTTACCTTCTCTTATCCAAATCACATGCAAAATCTGAATCAACATATCCTCAAACAAATTCACTACTCTTATTATAAGTGATACAATAATCACTTGTGCCTCTCAAATACCGAAGCACCCATTTCACTACTGACCAATGTTCTTTACCTGGATTTTCCATATACCTGCTGACAACCCCAACTGCATGTGAAATATCTGGTCGAGTACAAACCATCACATACATCAAACAACCTACTACATTGGCATACAAAATTCGAGACATATATTCCTTTTCTTCATCTATATTAGGACATAAACTAGAAGAAAGCTTAAAATGGGAAGCTAAAGGGACTGACACAGGCTTCACATTGTTCATACCAAACCTCACAAGTATTTTCTCAATATACTTCTATTGTGATAGCCACAGCTTACCATTGCTCATGTCTCTGAAAATTTCCATGCCCAAAATCTGTCTTGCTGCTCCTAGATCTTTCATATCAAATGTCCTTGCCATATGAGTGTTTAACCTGTTGATCTCCACTATGCTTTTGCTTGCTAAAAGCATATCGTCAACATACAACACTAAGATAATGAACATGCCATCACTTAATTGCTTAAAATAAACACAATGATCATATTCACTTCTTATATATTTGTGACTCAACATGAAAGAATCAAACTTCTTGTACCATTGCCAAGGCGACTGCTTCAAACCATACAATGATTTCTTGAGCCTGCAGACAAATTTCTTGTTGTGATGTTGAACAAACCCTTCCAGTTTTTCCATATAAATTTCCTCATCTAAATCTCCATGTAAAAATGCAATCTTAACATCTAGTTGCTGTAATTCTAAATCAAGCAAAGCGACTAATGCTAACACGTTTCTAATTGAAACTATTTTAACAACTGGTGAAAAAATCTCATGAAAGTCAATGCTTTCTTTCTAAGAAAAACCTTTTATGACTAGCCTCACTTTGTACTTGTCCTCTGTATCATCCACACCCCGTTTCAATTTGAAAACCCATTTACATCCCACAGTTTTCCTGTCTTTCAGAAGTTCAACCAGATCCCATGTGCCATTCTTACCTAAGGCCATCATTTCGTCCTTCATAGCTGCTTTCCACTTGTCACTTTTCGAACCTTCTACAGCTTCCTGATAGCACAGAGGTTCATCATTGTTAGTGGTAAATGCAACTGAAGTAACATAATCACCATACCTTTTATGAGGGCGTTTTATTCTTGTAGACCTCCTTAAGGATGTTTCTGGTGCTTCCACAATTGGCTGATTACCATCTGTAGGTACTTCTTCATGATCAGCATCTGAGACATGTTCATGATGTACATTTGAACCTCGTTCATGATCTGAATCTAAAACCTGTTCATGACTGGCATCTGAACTATGTTCATCTAGACTATCATTAGAAGTGGTTTCAAACTAAATGTGTTGAAAGTTAGATACATCATCCTGTTTCAATTTATTATCTACATCTAACTGTACAAGAGAGGATTCATTAAACTTTACATCTCTGTTGATGATGATTTTGTGGGTAGTAGGATACCACAATCTATATCCCTTTGTTCCATCACCATATCCAACAAAGATATACCTTTTTGACTTTGGATCTAATTTAGTTTGCTAATGTTTAGGCACTAGAGCATATGCATCACAACCAAACACTCTGAGTTTATAATAATCACAAGGGTGACCTTTCCATACCTCTTGAGGAATTTTACATCCTATCATGTTGATGGTGATCGATTTATCACATAACAAGCTGTAGCCACCGCTTCTGTCCACAGTTCCTTCTGAAAATTTGCGTTACTCAACACACTCCTTGCTCTATCTAAAAGAGTCCTATTCATGCATTTAACAAATCTATTTTTCTAAGGAGTATAAACAGTGGTCTTATGTCTCTCGATCCCAGTGTCCTTGCAATAATTGTCAAACTCCTTGGAAGTAAACTCACCACCATTGTCAGTTCTTAAACATTTTATAGTTCTACCAGTGATGTTTTCTACCAATGCTCTAAACTGTTTGAAAACTGTCAAAACATCAAACTTCATTTTCAACATGTAGACCCACACTTTCCTAGAAAAATCATCAATAAACAATACAAAATATGACGAGCCACCATATGAGGTTGTAGGGAATGGACCCCAAACATCTGAATGGATATAATCAAGGATTTCTTTACTAGTATGTTTGCCTGTTTTAAACTTTTTCTTACTTTTTTTCCCAAACAGACAATGTTTGCATAAATCTAACTTACCAGCCTTTAGATTAGGAAGTAACTTACGATCAACCAAAATATTTAACCCTCTTTCGCTCATATGGCCCAACCTTTGATGCCATAAGCGAATAGAACTACTGTCATTTTCAAACACTGTAGACACATGATCTGACCCTGTTCTTCCTTCTAACTAAAATAGATTTCCTACCTTCTTAGCTTTCATTACTAGTAAAATACCTTTGTAAATTTTCATTACTCCACCTTGAATTACAGTTTTGTATCCATTTCTGTCAAGTGCTCCTAGTGAAATTAGATTTTTCCTTAATTCTGGTACATGTCTTACATCAGTTAAAATTTTGGTTGTCCCATCAAACATTTGCAGCTAAATACTTCCTATTCCCACAATGTTACATGTGACATCATTACCCATGTACACAACTCCATCATTAATTGATTTATACGTCTTAAACCATTCTCTATGAATGCACATGTGGTTTGATGCACCAGAATCTAACAGCCAATGTTGATCATGATTTGACAAATTAACTGATAACACTTCATCACTCATACCTAAACCAGATGCCGAACCTGTATCTGTCGTGTTTGCTTCTTTCTTTTCTGTCGAAGAATCTTCTTTAGAAGTTTGTTGACGCTTCCAGTAGTCCTTCTTCAAATGACCGATTTGCCACAAAACCAACACTTTAACTTACTCTTCATCCCTTTCGACTTTGAACGTGAGTTGCTCTGCCTACTGAAGTGTCTTTCTTTAGAATGACCTCTGACCATCATTGCTTCTGATGTAGAGGTTTCTAAATTCAACCTTCTCCTTGCTTCTTCAAATAATAAATATGCAACTACATCATCAAAATCAAGGGTTTCTGATGAACTAAGACTTATAGAAGTAACAATATGATCCCATGACTCGGGCAACGAGCATAATAAAGTAATAGCTTTATCTTCTGATTCAAATTTTACTTCTATACTTTCTAATTGCACCAGGAGAGTATTAAAAGCATTCAAATGATCAGTAATCGATGTACCTTCCTTCATTCACAAACTGTACAACTGTCACTTCAGGAGAATCCTATTGGTTAAGGATTTTGTCATCTACAGCTTCTCAAGCTTCCTCCACAAACCAGCAGCCATTTTCTCTGACATGATGTTAAACAAAACATCATCCGCCAAACACAATCGAATAGCACTCAATGCTCTTTCATCCATCTCGGTCCACTCATCATCTGTCATATTGTAAGGCTGTTTGGATTTTCCCATCAATGCCTTCGCCACGCCTTGTTGCATAAGCAGATCGTACATCTTTACCTTCCAGATCTTGAAGTTGTTTTTGCCATTGAACTTCTCGATCTCAAAATGAGCACTTTGAGTTTTTGCCATATTGTATCAACCAAAACAATCTCCAATTCCAACTTGTTAATCAATAAAATTAATATCTAACAAAAAATGCCTTCGCCTTCTACTATACTGCCTTTATCTTATCAAAAAACTCTCTCTACTGTACAAACTGCAAATTACAAATAAAAAACCAAATAAAAAAAGTGCAGTTTTACCAACATTGTCCTCGGTTGGCATGCCGAAAGGGACTTGGTGCTACCTGAACAACAGACAATCCGTGCCAGAGGCAAAATCGCTTAGAGTACCAAGATTGGCGGGACTAAACCCGTCGGATCTGCGCCAATTGGGATATTGGCGTGCTGGCACGACTATTAAGTTCAGATCCATGCCAATTGGTGCGCCTATTCTACAATAAACCATGCCAACCCATTCACTGCCTAATATTGGCGTGATTGTTTCGCCCGAAACCGAACCAATCGCCAAATCTCGAAAAAACTCTACCTGCAGCAACTTTGTCGCATGCACGCACCCGCTCCTCAACACGCTCTGATACCAATTGTTAGAGAAAATAGTGCACAACGGAAATTAAAAGAAAAATACATCATAGAAAATCATACATAAATGACGTAGTGATTTAACGTGGTTCACCCAACCAATCTGGGCTACGTCCACCAAACAGATGCATCAATAATCTTATTATTAAATAGGAGATTACAATAATTTATTTCCTCACACACTCTCTCTACAATCATACAATATCCTGTATGGGTATATTTTTATAGCTAAGAGAATAAAATTGACTCATAAATTCTCTCACAACAAATATAGGATGCATTAACTCTTCCCCAACAAAATAGAGTTAATATAGCAACAAATCCTATTGTTGTCACCTACATGAGATTTTTTCCCAAATTATTAAAACTGAAAATCTCAACACAAAGCCCATTAGTAAGGAGCATTTAATTCACAGATATATAACGAGGAACAAGAACTTGACCAAAAATTCGGTCGAGCACAGTGAGCAAGGTTTCAGTTTTGAAGTAAGGATAAAATAAGAAGGAAGTATATAAAAGATCACTATTTGGACACTTTTTGAATTAGTTTTGTCTTGTGAAGGATTAGTTTGACCAAGAGATTTGAGGACCTATAACAAAGACACTTATTTCAAGGTTGGTTTGGTAGCAGACTTCAAATTTTCGGCCTTCTTGAGCAGAATTTGGGGCTGGTACTAGGGCTTCAATCTCGGCCCTGTGGAGACCTATAATATTGGATCTTTACAACTCGAGCTTATGATTAAAACATGGACCTTCGTCTCATTCTCTGCGATTTGAAGCATAAAAAACTCGACCTCTGGCTCATTTCATTGGACCTGTGCCTTAATACTCCATACTTGTTTCTTATATTGGATTGTAGCATAAGGATAAAAACTCAAACTTGTGGTAAAGATGCTTGGAAGTGTGATAATATTGACCTGTATGAAGTACAAACTTAATCCAGTGTATTGATACTTTCGAAGAGTCACAAATTCTATTTCAATAACCACCTCATATATATGACCGTTGAAAGAGTGGAAACTTGTGGTGTACAATAAAACCTTTTCTTGTGAAAGAAATACCTTAGAAATCTATTGATGTAACAACTTGGTTAAAAATCCATGTAAAAATATATAAGGCCATGGTAATGGGATACATCTTCCAAGCTGAATGGTGGGAAAACATTCTGGTGGTGTCCATTCCGTTTATTACGGCTAAGGAAATTGGCAAAGACAATGACAAAGGATTTGGAAAGGCATGAGGCATTAATTGGAATTTTATTTATGGAAATAATAGAAAATAGGAGAAAAGGAAGGTGAAAGGTCACAGGTTTCATGTGAGGAGGAAAATGAAGGAAAATAATGGAAAATGAAGAAATAAATGCCTCAATGACAAAAAGGCTTCCGAGGATTAGTGGGCAAAAGGTTTTCGAGGATCAGTGGGCAGGGCTTGGTCAGTGTAACTTTTTGTCAATTCAGTTTTGGAGCTCTCCCATTATTCTCTCTCTCTCTCTCATACTCTTGTATACTTCGATTTTTCTTGGAGCACTTTTGGAGGGTGTGGCATGCTTGTAGTTTTGGGGAAATAAGGAAAAGGAAGAGCAGGAAAGTGTAAGAGAACATTGGGATCAACAACTACATCAGGTTTTTCTTGCAAGTACCGAGTTGTTGTATGTTTTCCTCACTACTTTTGGCATAAATGGCACATGCATGTGGTTTCTTGGTTATGATTTGTCATTTTCATGGAGTATTGCTTAGATTGACAATGGATTTGACTAGCCTTTCCATTTCCTAGATAGCCATGCTGTTGTGGGTTCATTTCTATTTTTCTAGCTGGTTCTCATGTTTCCTTCAACTTGTGTTGAGTTATTAGTTGATGGATCCCTCGTTGCAAAAATGCTCTAGAATCCCTATAATAGCTTGGGTTGAGTTACTAGTCCTGGATCCTTGCTTGGAAAAACACTCTAGAGCCCTATAACAACTTGGATTGAGTTACTAGTCTTGGAGCCTTGGTTGGACAAACGCTCTAGAACCCTTGCTGGGTTGAGTTACTAGTCCTAGAGCCTTGGTTTGACAAACGCTTTGGAGCCCCACAGTAGTTATGGGTTGAATTACTAGTCGTAGAGCCTTGGTTGGAAAAACATGTTAGAGTTTGACAATAGTCATGTGTTGAGTTACTAGTTCTGGAAGTCGAGTTGGAACAAATGTTCTGGATCCTTCGAAGGTTTGGTTAGAGATCGATACGGTAATGGTTTTGTGATGCCTGACTGTGAGATGGAATCACTATTTTATGGGTTGAGTTGGATGGGTTCTTGAAGCTTTGGATAGCTTTAGATTGATGTGTTCTATGAGATCCCACATTCATGCTTGAAATATGGAACGGGGATGAATGGTTGAAGAGAGATTTGGCTCAGCCATTCTACGGTCAGGTGGAATGTGGTAGTCCCATACCAGGTGTTATCACTCAGATGTCTTTCTTAGAAGTTATGAAAGAAGGAATAGTCTGAGGTAACCACAAACCTAATCTTTTAGACTCGGGTTCTAGCCAACCTAAGTCCAGAGAGGTCTCTCTCTTTATAATTTAAATTTGTTTTGGGTAGGATTTCAGGCTAGTTCTTAGTGCTCGTGATTGTTTTTTTTTTATTGGGTGGTGAAATTAAGAAAATAGATGGGCAGAACAAGTGTTCAGGCCATTGGGCTATGGAGTCAATCAAATAGTGGCTTAACTGGATCAAATCAATCACTAAAGTAAGAGTTCATAGGGAAAGCTAGCACAAAAAAAGAAAATTTGCAGGTTCAAATGGATGAGGTAGTCCTAACAAGGGCAAAAGGCAATGAAAAATCCTTAACCAGAATTAAGATGAAGAAAAGAAGGATGATCAGTAGCAAAGGGCAACTAAGAATCCTTTACTTTGGACCAAAAGGGGGGAAAACTACGGAAGTAAGGGAGCAATTAAGAATTCTCAGACCAAGATAGTTTAGCAGAAAACATATAGAAAGTAAACAGTTAAAACAGAGAGCATTTAATCTAATTCTGAGATATCATTCCTTGTTTACTTTTCAGATTTCATAAGAGGCACATGTGAATATTTATAACATGATAAGAAAACAATATTTAAATATGAAGAAATAATACTTATTTGGTTCCAACTATGTACAAGAATCTAGTGAAATGTCCTTAGCTTTATTTCATGACCCGGCAAAACCAGTCCAGTGTTGAGTACAATAGCTCCTTGGCTCAATATAAAATGTCTACAAAAATGTATTTTAATCCACCCTAATTACTTCATTTTGTGAAGTATTTATACAAAAAATGTTAAAATATCTCATAAAAATATGAGAATTATTCTAGGAAACCAAAAACATTTTCAACAAGAAGATAGAGACAGATGAAGAACTGTCTTCTTGTTGTCACTTTTATTGTGACTGTGCTGGTTGTTGTAAGTCAGATTTGGTTCTTTCAGTTTCTCGATACTTATGTGTTGGAATTACTTTATGTCTTCTACCTACGGATACTCTTTACCTGCTACACTATGACTCTGTTTTACCTGTTTTATCTAACTGTCATATATATTTATTGCAGTAACTTTATAATAAATCTGTCAGTTTCATCCATCATTTACTGTCAGGTAATTTCACCCTTATCATCTTTCTATATATATCGTCAGCTTCTGTATACTTGGAAAAATTTGGCCTATTGAAGAACAAGTGCTTGACCTCATGCTCTATGAAAAACAAATTTTCCAGACTATCATATAATACCTTCCCAGTGGGCAAAGCTTTTACCCCTGAAGTAATAGCTTGGTTGTTGGCCAACTTGTTTAGCCCTTCAAAATAATCATCTTGGGTCATCAGCTTGTCATGTATTACCATAGGACTGGGAAGTCATTTTTCTCTTAAAATACCAAAGTTTGTCATAAATCTGTCAATATCAACTTGGATGCTTTGGCACCTTTTTTCCAGATTGAGCATCAGGTTCCTTTTGGTGAGAACCTTTTTTATTTTTATGATGGCTCTTGTTCTATCTTCTATTTCCAGTTCATCAAGCTGATACCTATTTCTATTGTTCAAAAATGTTATCAATTGGTTGGCCTCTTCAGGCTTATCTCCCAACTCTTCCATTGTCTTATGAATTTCTTCCGTAGCCACTTTTACTAGTTCAGTTTATTCAAAAATTACTTGAATAGATGGCCAAACATCATTGATAGAATCAATGATTTTGGCCCAAAGAATTTCCTTCATGTATCCAAGTGGCTCTTGCAATGTCAAGTCCTTTTCAAGGACTTTTATTCTTTCTCCCATTCTTTGATTCTTCTGAACTTCTTCCCTCTATTGTATCTATGCAATTTTGCAATCAGTCTCCAAATTTGACACTTTTTCTCTAAGCTTCTTAGGCTTGGTATCCTGGATGCTCATTTCCTCCATGGCTTTTACTAATTTAGCTATCTTTAACGTGGATGTCCCTGCGCTTGTTGATGTACCTGTAACTGGCAAATTAGTAGCTAGTGGAACTTGGTGCTAAAGAAGCAACCAACATGGAGGGTACTGCTATAGAGACTATAGGAATTACAGTATAAGGAGCAGTGACCAACTCACTCTCTCTAGACTGTATTATGTTATCCAACTCTTTTTCTATTACTTTCATTTGTTCATTCAACTTAAGGACTAGGTCCATAAGCTCTTCCTCCTTCTGAGTTTCTAATACTTCAGTTGTCTGAGGATGATGCAGAGGGGGAACTTTGAGTTGCTTCTTCAGTGCAGCTATGTCATCATTTTTCTTTTTAATAAGATTTTTTGTGGCCTTCACATCCTTGAGATCATGCCCCAGTTCTATGACTAATTCCTCTAAGGACTTTATTCTGGTATCCTTGGCCTGTGAAGAGGCCTTCTCTAACTGGAATTGTGCTAATATGTTATTCAACGAATTTTGGAGTTGGTGAGATGCAATTGCCTTACTGGTCAAGGAGGAGTAGAACATTTCCTGAGTTTGATTGTGTAATTCTATTTGGTCAATAGGAGGGATATCCTTTGCCAATACTTCAAAGTCTGCTTTCAAGTAATCTGCAATTGACTTGGGCTGCTGTGTGGTTGGCTTCATGAAGGTCATCTGCATTTTACCCTCTTTCACATCAAAAGCTAACATTAGCCTTGTCTGATTAGTAGGATCCATTTTAGGGTAATATGCATAGCTTTAGGCCTTCAATCTTTCATTCCTAGCCTTTATTTTTTTATATTTCTCTTAATGTCTTGGCTCTAGCCAATAGGAGCCCTAAACGAGGATACTTCCACACTCTATTTGTTTTCTATAATTTGAGCCTGTGAGGTGGAATGTTCTTTTGCACCTCCTAAGGGAGTGATATGCTTGCTTTATACTCTTTCTGCACCTGCAGTTCCAACTATTTCTTCAGTAAATTTTTGTTCTAAAAATGGATTCAACCTTTGCCTCTTGACATAAGTTTGGGCAATAAGTCTACTAGAAGGAGTGGCCTCCTCTCTATCTCTCTCAGGATTTCTTTCATCATTTAGGAGTCTATAAAATAGGTGGATTACTCATGACATGTTTTGGTTGAGCAAGTTTTTTTTATATCTTTGGTTGTTCTGATTCCTCTGGCTGCTCTGATGGCTCTTGCTCCTGAGATCCTTCTTCTGTTGTTTGCCCACTATGTCCTCGTGATTCCCTTTGAGATTGGGACTCTCCTGGCACCTGTAAAAATGAATTTTCATTAAGTATTCTTTCTAAATCAATCAATACATTATTGACAACAACTTTTGTGCTATCTCGATCTACCAAAGTGTTTTCCACCCATTCTAGTTGATTAGCATACTGTTCAATTTTAGGAATTCTGTGGTGGATATAAGGAGATAATTTGTTCTTTTGTATCCTATTGCAAATGAACTCTAAAGGGTCATAATTCCAGATAAAACATTGTTTCAGTTTTAGCCTTTGGAGGATTTCTTCTGCTTCCTTTCTTACTTCCCTACTGTTACATATGAAGGGGCCAAGCTGATCTTTTATCCTAAGTTGAGCTTTCTTCTTGGCCTTCACAAAATGCACCTCATCTGAATTAATCATTTTACAGTAGTACTCTAGAGAAAACAATCTCATGGGGAGGTATCTGGGAAATTTATAGGGAGCCAACTCACATCCATATATTTTGATTTCAGTGAGGATTTGGTACAAGTACCAATCTCCCACTCTATATTGTTTGGACAACTGTAGGACCCTCCTGATATCTACATTGATTTTGGGGGGAGGGCTTCCTAATAACATAGTTGCCACTGGGTGCCAAAGAGATCTATGAAATCAGTATAAGAATATTGAGAGTCATGTAGGTGGATTAATGAAGTATAGAAAACTACTAATCTAAGGTTGCCTCTGGTATCAAGCTTTTGGAGTGTGATTGGGAATTTGTCAGCTTGATAATACAATAAAAGATGATATAAAATTGAAGAATATTTTAACACTCTTTCATTATCCATCCTCATGAATTGATCATGCATTTTATCAGCAATGAACTTAGCATAGTCAAACATGATGGTTGGGGACTGCCCAATTGAGTAGATGGGCATAAAGGCTACAATAATTTCATCACCAAATTCATTTGTAGTCTAGTCTAACACACTAGATATCATTTCTATGATGTTTCAGCCAAGATTAGAGAATATAGTCCACATGTAAGGGGGATGGTCCTTTGGAATGTATTGTTCTTCCCTAATGAAGGTCTAGTATAACCAAGTAAGTTTGATTGAGGTGACTGTAGGGAATATGTTAGGAAAATCTCCAACAGAAAGACGGGTCAGGCTTTGGCTTGGTTTTAACTGCAGTATTTCATTTATGGAATCAGCAGTGGTGGTAAATAATACAGAATGATCAGGGGTCATCACTACCCTTTGACTAGGATTATAGTTCATATGGTAGTAATGGATAATATCTGGGAAGATATGAACTCTACGGAATTGGTACTTGGGTAAACTTGATTCCCAAGGCCCTATGTCATCTGCATGGTTCAAGTATTGGTCTCTATGCCGAAGTAAAGATTCAATGGGGATTCTTGGATAGAGGTATCTATAACTTTAAAATATTTATATGCCAAGGGAAGATGGTCTAAGTCCCTGTGGGGAGTAGAAATTGGTAGGACATTCAATGCAATGGGAGCATCCATCCTTGGTTCTTGTGGATTCAAGGATGGGAGTGAAGGGTTTTCAATGAAATTGGGGGAAACTAGTCTAATTCAGAGTATTTTGGAGTCATTGGGCAACTATCTTACTAATTACTTAGTAATATAAAGCGATTGAGTCAAGTTTCAGGAATAAAACAAGGTTTCTCAGCGAATTTGGGTAAATAACTGGTTTCGGTTTTGAATGGAGTGATGTGTGGTTGTGCGCGGTTTGCAGGAAGCGCATGTGAATGAAAGGGTGGTTTGGAGTTTTAGCAGCTTCAGAAGGTTGGCAGTTGGATGTGGGTCGACGGTTGTACATACTCTGGTGCTTGCATGGAGGTCTGAGCGGTCTTTTTCATGGCAAAACTAAAAACAATGAGTTTTTTAGTTTTATTCACAAAGTCAACTATTTTGGCAGGTACACGGAGAAAGTGACACTTGGTGTTAAGCGGGGGATGCGACGTTTTGTCATTTAGTGGGAGTTGGTAAGCAAGATCATATTGCACTACTTTTGGGCTTAAGTGGTTTTGGGAGGAGGCCACCCGATGCCATTCATTGGGCGCCATGTAGCGGTGGGGTGAATAGTGAAACCACCCATATCGGGGGGGTAGGGGGGGTAAAGGTCGGCCTTTGGAGGCCGCCTGATATGATCGTTGACTGTTAGATCAAAAGGGACCAGATCGTATGGTGATCAGGGTGGAGATTTGATATGACGTTTAATGGAGGGGACCGACAGAGGTTTAAGCGTGGTGGGTTTAATTAATTGCGGATTATGGAGGTTTAATGACATCAGGAGTGATTTTATTTGGCGGGGTCAATTATTAATTAACCACAGATCGGTTAATTAATCTCTTTTATTCGGTAGTGGGTCTTGGTTATTAATTAGCTACTGATTGATTTAATTAACCCATTAATTATTTATTAATAAAGTTTATGTTTCAAACTTTCGGGAACAGGATATTAAAGTTAAAGGGGTTTAACAAAATATACAAGAAAGGGTTTATTTTTCAGGAATTAATATATAAATAAAATTAGAAGTTAATATGGAAAAAGGTAGAAAAAAGGATTTGTGCTAAGTATAATGTGTTTTTAAAAATATTTACTTTTCACATTGAAACATTATAGCTTAGGCTAAGTGCATTTTTGTGGGTTTTTCGGAAAACAAGGGTTTTACATGGGGATGATTACTTTCCCTAGGAAAATGGTGCTTTTACATTAGGAAAAGGGATTTTCTAGGGGGGAATGAATGAATTGAAGGGGATGAATGTGTATGAGAGGATTTTAGTACTTAAAACCTCTAAGTTATTGGGCCGAGGGTCTGGTCCCTTTAGAAGTCAGAGAAATGCTCTGAGCCCCTTTAACTTAAGGTTCTAGGTACTTTAAGACTTTCCTTGGAAATTAGTTAAGTGAAAAATGTAATGAATGAGGGAGATTAATCAATTTGACTTTATTTGCTTTGGTAAATACTCAATTACCATGCATACTTTATAAATTTGACGCTCAAAGTAAATAATATGATTTAATCTAATCAATCATCATAATTCTACAACGATTCAACTACTTACCCATCTACTCATCCTACCATTTTTTCTACTCTTTATTAGGGTGCACTTAAGCTAGAAAATACATTATAAATACTTTTCTTTTCTTTTTACAAAAGTAATCTATCTAAGTCTAACCTTATTACATCCAAGGGCTCAGATTAAATAGTTGAGCTCCTTTTATTAACTCTACCTATCTAGTTATCTGCCAATATTACATTGTTTGGTCAAATTTTATTTCTCTATCTATAAGCATGAAATTGAAAACATGAAATAGCCAAGTTTAAACATTTTGATTATCCATGGATTGTGGCAAAGGTAACAAGCTACACATAATCGTTTATTCTACATCAAAAGTATATAGTAGTGGCATGTTGACTTGCACACTTTCATGGTCTTTTTTTTTTCTTGGGGTTCATTTTTTCATCTTTTTTTTTACCTTTTTATTCTTTATGTCAATTGATTTTTAGGACATACCCTCTTTACATTTTTCATTTTTATTTTTTATTTTTTGAATATGGAAAATATTTGCAAAAAGCAAAGGTATCTACATATTACAGATTTGACCTCGGCCATTCAAAAATTACGACTCCTATTGGTATAGGAACATAACACTGGGTTGGCCTTTGCATAATTAATATGAGATTATTTCTCCTTATACTTCTATGAGTAATATACTGGTTTATATGTGGATTCTATGGCTATTGCATCCTTGGTATTTATATTGATATTATGTTGGCTATGAATATCTATTATGATAGTGGTTATGTATGGATCCCATCATGTTTTTACTTGTATATGAATGAATAATGTATCTATGGATTAATGGATGAAACTGTAGCTAAAGTGACAAGGAAACAATACTTCATAGTGAATCTCAAATAAGTACGAAACCCCTATGACCAAATCTTTTATTTACACCTTTGGATTTCATATTCATGATATGTTTGACGAAATGCCTATCATGGCTAGTAGGGGTTCAATCAAAGTCTTATTAAAGTAATTACTTTTGCACTGTCATTTCTCTATTATCTTACTGTTCTAAAGATGTCATTACATTATAGGAAGTGATATGGACTCTAGACCTTAGAAAGTGGCTCAAGTATTGCAGATGTTGGCACAACACTCACAAAAATAGTCCCTGGATGTTGGATTGTAGGTCTGTGAGAGTGTCTAGAGGTCCCTGGATGCTAGAATGGCCATAGCATGAGAACGTCCAGAGGTCAAGTGATTCCAAATCGTAACGGGACGCATGGGTTAGTTGATAGTAAAGTTGGGTTGGTTCCTAAGGGTCCTAATTCTAATGTTGAATGTCTATATGGTGTGTTTCTATCAGTTCCACTTCCTTAACATGACTTAGGAGGTTGAATCATATCATCATGGCCTCTCATCACATGTTTACCTTTTCATGATGGTTTCTTGGGTAGATGTGGGAGGAGGGTGTTACAGAGTGGTATGAGAGCATGGTTCACCCCTCAGACTAGATGGGTTGTGTGTTTGTCATGCATTCATGTTGGTTTCATATGTGTTTCTTGTGCTTGTATTCCATGTGTTTGTTTCATTCTCATGGTGTTGTAGTTATGTGACCATGTGAAGGTTGATGGTGTTGTTGTGGGATGTGTAGTGATGAGTGTATGGGTGTATATGCATTGTCATGCATGTCGATATGTATATGCATGAATTTTCATGGTTATAGTTATGCATGTATAGTAGGTCAAACATATGTTGTGATGTCATTGCATGTAATTAGGTCATCATGATGATATTGGTATGTTATGATGCTAATGTGTTGGCTGAGATAGAGTAGGAGATGCAAGTCATTAAAGTGAAGTTTCAACTTTGGACCCCGAGTTAAGAGCATGTCGTCATACATGCTTGTATGTTGGGCATGTAGGTATGTAGGTTAAGGATTATTATATGCATTATGGTTGTCTATATGCCTTTCATTCCATTGAAGTTATGGTTACATACATGATAGATGCTAGTTTATTAACATAGTTATATGCACATGTGTCATATACTCATGAATGATTGTAACCTATGGTGGTATGCATTGATATCATTTGTTTTAGGTTAGATAACTTGAGGATTAGGGTTATTACATCAAGATTTTGTTGTTATATGTATCATACTAAGTTATATTGGCCTATGCAAATGGTTAGGTCTATGAAATTTAGGTATAATTTAATATGATGTGATATTATGTCGTGTTAATCGAGACTGGCTATGCATATGTGATTATTATGTATCAATGATAATTGTTTATGAGTTTATGATTCAAAAATGTTAGATATTGACTATTATGGATATAATGACATTATTTATGTTTGATTTTGTTCATGCTAATCTAGATTGATTGTGTAGACAAGATAGCCTCCCCTGAGTTACATTAAGGTAGGAAATTTCTTATGTCATCTACTTTGTGCTTGATTGTTTGATTATGACATTTATTTGGTGTTTGAGTGTTTGGTGCCTATTATGTCCTCTAGTTGATTTATTTAACATGGTATGTTTGAAACTTGGTTAAATGTTTGATGAATTATATAATATGAGTATGTGTTCCAATGATCTTGTTTTAAGATGATTGTACTAAAACATATGTGTTGAGATAGTTGACATGTACTTGAGTGTAATAGGTGATAGTTGTAGCATTATGTCTAATTACTATGAGTTTACTATGGATTATGACATGATTTTTAGTCTTGGTAAAGGTTTATTTCAAATTGATAGATATGGTTGTCTTGATATTTGGGATGTGTGGTCGACATGTGTGAAAAGTTGCAAGAAACATGCTTGGTATTAGCATGACAAATTAATATTTTATGTGTATATATAACTAATAGTTGGGTGACGTGACAACACATAGTAAGCATCGATTCCAACAAAGTAAAAAGGTATAAAAAAGGAATTAGGAAATAATTCCTTAGTTATGTTTTGAAACCCTAATTCCAAACGAATGAGTTATTTGCATACAAGAGGTCTTCTTAACCTTAATCTTGTCTGACATTATGTTGATATGTGCTAGATTCATGAACATGTACTTGATAGGTCTATTAGCTAGTATCCAGTTACAGGTGGGTATGTCAAGGGAATTGGAGTCCCTTGAGGGATGGTGTGGTTGCGTTCAATTGCAAGCAACATTCTTGGCACATCAAGGTAAGGTAACCAATGTATTTTTATGTTTATTTATGCATTGACAGTTATGTGTTGATGGTAGTATGATTCAAGGGATTGCATGGAAAATATAATTCCATGAAATATTGAATAAGGCTCAGGTAGATCTTTCCTTTGGAAGATCTGGGTACCATGGGGACTGAGTCAAGTGTTTGTTGTTATTCTTGTTATTTTGGTATTTTGTGATTTTCTTATGCTTGATTTTAGTTTTTTTTTTATGTCTAGTGAATGATCATGACACTATATTGGTGGTGTCATGTTGTTATTGGTTTTCATAGTTTTCTTTTACTTGATTCTTAGTATTACCTTTTATGTTTTGAGAGTCTTGAGAATTCGTTTGGGAAGGAAGGAAGTTAATGAAGTTCGGGGAGATTTGTGTGTACCCAACAAGTAATGTAAGACCTAAATAAATCTCGATGCATTGGTGTAAATGGACGATGGCGGGATAATCATGGGAAAGGTAATCAAGAAAGGTAAGTGGATTTTAGGAGTCATATTCCTTGGCTATGTTGGTGACTACTATTCACTATTTTGTGCATGTTTTTCATGCATAAATGGAGTTGTCTTTGTTATCCTCCACAATATCCCAAGGCCGAGAAGGGAGACTGAAGGAGGTAACCTAAAAGAACTTGGGTGTAGGAGCTAGCCCTGCTAAACCAGAGAGGGATCTCTCCATGAATTCACAGCCAAAAAAGACTAGAATGGGAAAAGATGTTAGGCTCAGGTAGGGTTTTGAAAGTTTTAGGTTTTGATGCTAGATAAGGGATGAAAACCAGGTAGCTGGGTCAAAGGATCAAAGGGTTACAGAAGCAAATATATAGATGAGCAAGGTAGTAATGATTTTGCGATGAATTTAGGGTTTGTCGGTGTAGTGTAGTGTTTAGAAAAAGAAAAATGTCTTAATGAGCATGAGCACATGAATTCGTTAAGTTAGAAGGAGAATTACCATAAATGATATTCCCATAAAAGCAAAGCTTTATGTAAAGAATTATGTTTATAAACATTAAGGAAAACCACTGAAGAAATAAGTTATGGAAATGAAAGATGTATATCATTCAAATAAAACTATAATAGAGAAAATACATAATCACAAACTCACTACACATGAATTCTTAGATAATAGCTTCAACTACATTCTTTTATTTCCAGAATAAAATGTCCAAGTACAAGCTACTAGTATTCTCTCCTCTAATGTCTAACCTGTTCTATGACTGAGAAAATGATACATCTAGACCAAAACAACTCCTGCTCTCAGGGGTCAAATCCATGAGTCTAGGAACTACTACATGAAGTGTTCTAACCAATCCCTAATGTCTAAGGAGGTTAAAACAACTCCTCCAATTAAACTTTGACTCAAACCACTCTCATTAATGAAGTCCAACTTTACATAAAACAAATTTAACTAGACTGTTTACCCATCATTACATCATAATTACATCAAGGTTAATTAGTTACACCATAAAAATTCGAATCCAACTGATAAAACTGAAGAAAAGTTGTCATAGGAAAAAACGCAATGAAATCAGCCAAAAATGCAGCGAGCCTGGATAAAATGCATCGAATTTGGGAGAACTGGTTTTTGAAGGCCTTCCTGAAGTCCAAGTTCTGATCTTGATGGCTCATTGGAAATTCGAGGATGTCTCCTACATGATGGACTCTTCCGGAGCTGAAAAAGGTCACTTCTAGCCCCTCAAAAATGCATTCTCCCATAGGTACTCTGAAAAACGCGATGTGGTATTCAACGGGGTGGTAGAAAGGTGGTTTTTAGGTGGGTTTTGGGCATTTTCTCCTGTCAAAGCCTGCCAAAATTATGTTCCCCTCAAGACAAAAGTGATGTATGAATCATGCCAAATCTAGATATGTAAGAAAAAAGTGATTTGGATCTCGCTAACAAAATCACAGCATGGAGCACGTTGTGTTTTTGTCTCCATGACTGTGTCAAAATGTGCAAAAATTCTCAAAAAACCAAAATTTCTCTAAAAATCATCAAAAATGGTTTATGAGGTCCTTAGGTGCTCTTCTATGCAATGAGGGAGGCATCAACAAGAAAATCCAATTTCACCTTCCCTTTTTGCTTCATTAGGGTTTCATTGAGTTTCTCCTTTAACTACTTGGCCTTAACCCTAGCAACCTGATTCCTTGTATAATAGTGACAATCCATGTGTCTTTGTATCTTGTTGTTTCTATTAACCTTGCTGAGAAGCTTCTCCAAATGACAATTCACATTGTCAAGCTAAAATTCTCTTTCCTCATTGATTCTTGATGCAATTAGGTTAATCGAGGTCAGTTGCCCTCTTTGTTGCTAAAGTGCTCTTTTGAGGCCTTTGCTCCTTGGCCTTTTCTTTATCACCTACTCTTGATGCTCATCTGAATCCTCTACATACATCACTAATTTTCCCTTTATATCCTCTTTTTTGACATCAACCTCATGCTTTTCCAAAAGTAGCTACAATACCTTCAATTGTTGATTCTCCTGCTCTAGGAATGAAATCATGAATTTTGCCTTTGATCAACAGTCCTTGAGATTTTCTATATAAGCATATTTATCCATGATGACCTGCTCCATTCACTTATGCTCCTCATTAACCTTCAAGTCAACCATGATAGTGTCAATATGAAATGGTTCCTCATCTTGTAATGGTGCTCCATGTTGTGATTATGATCTTGGATTTGTTGATGTTGCTAATGTAAGCTTGTCCCCTTATACACAATGTGAAGTAAACAAAATCCTCCTTCCTTTCTGATATGTCTGAGTCACTTCAGGCCTAGGTATCCTCTCAACTATAGGTCTACTAGATGATCCACTCTTCACATGCTTAGGTGGTAATGATGATGTACTTGGGCTTACAGATTGACTAGTAGAAGATAATAGGACATCTGACTGAATGAATGTTTCCCAAGTGATATTATTTCGAGTCATCTGATGCAATACAATAATATTGATGAGGGCATGGTGAAAAAGGAATTTTTCATAGACACTCTGCTATGTTGCACCTTCTCTTCCTTCTTAACTAAAATTTTGTAGAGGTAGTAGGCTAGGTTTAGTGGCTTTACTCCTGTGAAAAGCATGATAAATTTGACATCGTATTTGTACAATATTGAGAATCTACCTTTACATGTAAATTATTTCATTATAATACTCATCAGTGGATCAATTTTTTCAAGGAGCTTTGAAAAACGAAAAACCTTCTTAATGTTGTTTCTGTAGTTGTCTTCGATGAAAGGTTGATAGTTTTGAAAACCCAAATCTAAGTTCTTAAACCATTTTTCTCCATTGTTGGGTATCCCTATGGCTACTGTTATGATTTCAGTTGATACAGTGAAAGTAAAACTTGCAATGGTGACCTTGTCTCTCCTCAAATGAGTGCCAAACAAACTGGTCAATTTGTCATGGTATTTGACTCTTTGAATTAACTCACAAAACCCTAAACACTCTCCATTCTCAAAGCACTACTTGGATAGTGGGGAAGACATAAGCTTGTCAATTTTTAGTGGTTCATATCTCAATATTTGACCTCCTTTTTTATAGGATTTATTATCCTCCTATATTTTGACTGTGTGCAAGTAAAAACCTAATTATTAAAACAAGGGATTTGAATGAGGGGATATGATGGAATGTTTAGGGAAGGGGAAAGGGGTAGGAAAATTTAGGGAGATAGGAAGGGGTGTTAGGGACCTTTTGGTATAGGGTCTACTTTGGAGAATTACAACACAATCCAACTAGTGAAAACAACGAAATCACAACGCGGGGAGTGATAGAGGCTTACAACATGAAAACAAAGGATATAGACTTATTGGAGAGGTGGATATATTAGAACTTACTTGAAGAAAGCATTAGAAGACTTCAAATTCTATGAAAAAGTTCAAAATAGGTGTTGGGGCCCTTAGAGAGAAAATGAAACAAAAACTTGAAAAAACACAGTGAAATTTGGAAAATGCAACAAAATCTGGAAAACGTAGTGAAATATGAGAAAGCACAATTAAATCCTGAGAAAATGTAGCGAGACAGTTTGGATTGTCCTTGAGAGTGTTTTTGCCTCTGAAAATGCTGAGTAAATGTCTTGTTGGTGAATTATATCTCTTTAGCAATGAATATAAGAGAGAGAGGTGGAATGAAATGGTCTTTATAGATTGTGGAACTCAATTTTATAATGGTAGGGTGGCCCACCATACATTTTCACTTTTATTTGGAAAAAAATATATAACTTTGGAACTTGAAAATGCAACTTTGAAACATAAAACTTATTACATCACTTTGAGCTAAATCACACCTTAGAGAAAAATCTTTTAAGAAAAACCCTATCACTACTCCTTCATTCACTGGTTTTATGAATGGCATGACAGTTTTGATGACTTTAACCCTAATAACCTAATGGTGACACAAAGATGAATGAAGACCATGATGATAAAAATGAGACGATGATGATGAATTTTCAGTTATGGCACATCTAACTGAGTGATGGCAGTGATCAGCACATGAAAAGTTTGAAGGAGAAGTAATAGACCTAGACACGCTAGCCAATGACCAAATTTTATTTTGAAAACCTAGTGAAATGATAAAATTTGACTTGAGACCCCTAACAAAACCTTGTAAGAGCATATTTTATCACTGGTGACAGGCATAACTGACTGACACTAACATTGGCTCTAGCTGGGGATGTCAACTCCATGGAGGTGTCAAGAACATCATAGACCAGGTAGCCTTATTCATTGGGCATGGAGTCAAAATACAAAGACCAAAATTAAATTGAAAAATAATCGACTAACTGAATTCGACAAACAATAAAGAAAAAAACTGAATCTTTCAAACCAACAGCTGATCAAAGAAGCCTTATGGTCTTCTCCTTAGGATTGAAACTCCCATGATAGCCACTTCACACTCTGACAGGAAGGTAAAATGGTATATACAGTGACAATGAAAAGTTCCAGAAATTTCTCAAGTAAGGTCGTGCTTGAGAAGCCTACCATTGATCGCTCCTCCTAAATAACTTAGTCCATTAATTTCTTCCAACAAATAAGCATTTTTTCCCCTAAAAACTTATATTTTGTATAGTCCTTTCCATACATTTTCAAATTTATCATGCTTTCCCTTTTCTTCATTCCATGCATCCCAAAGAAGAACCAGATCATTGTTGGATTGTGGGGGCCTGACCTAGGTTCAACATTAATTAGCCAAATAAATCCCTACACTATTGGCCCTTTTGGCATCAACCCACAGAGCGTGGACTGAAGTCTCACCTGAAGCAGTATAGGGGGATGCTGGAACCAAGTTTTCACACCCTAAGATGATTATGATGTCAGTTTATTCCTTCTATTCCTGCCTTCACGCAGATCACTTAGCTCTAGGGCTTGCCAGACTTACCCTCTATTCCACCCTTCAGTACCTCCATGAAAAGGTATGATTGACCTTCGCGTAGCCCTAACATGTGGCTCAGGTACTTTCATGCTGCTAGGATAGAATACCGTGCAGATTCCCAAACTAGTATAAGTGTCTTACTTATCTTATTAAACAATCATGGTTAGCACCATGTAAACAGATGTTCTTACTTGCATTCACTTAACCAACATAATTACATACATCCGTGCATCATATAAGCATTATAAATGGAATTCATACACAATACAATAAGATGCATTAACTAGAACAAAGACACAGAATTTGCAGAATACTTCTCTTTATTGATATATCCCAGTGATTACAAAATCTATATGCCTTGCACACACAGCTGTAGGGGTCTGTGCACTCAGCTGCGGACGTCTGTCCTAAGACTTTGCGTACTTAGCTGCATAATTATATCATAGGCCTCTGTGCACTAAGCTGCAGAGCCTCTACCTATGCTACAACCCAAAACTTAGACTTCTTACTTTAGATCTATCACTATCAGACTTCTTACTCTTCTACTCATGCTTTAAAACTACTTAGAGCTTAGCTCTTTTTATACAATCCCATGGTCTGTGGACCATGAGTATATCTTTTACAGTCGAATTTAATTTACAAAAATAAGGGTGGACAACCCTTTATGACTCATGACACCTTCACGCTCTGCGACCACAGAATGCAGAGACTTTACTATTTTATTACAAAATTCGACCCAAAATATGGGCTTTTAGCCTCAAAACTATCCTTGGGGGATCCTGTTCCTAATAGGCCCCCAACAAAAACATCATGACTCACCCTCGAGTCACTTGGAAGGCACAAATATCTTTGCATGAAGACCTTCCAGTTCAACTCGTATGACAACAACCTCAGTTGTGCACTGTGTGGCCACATGCTTCACATCTTCGACCATATGCTCGGTCACTACTCCTAAACTGTCGGCCTGAAGATTTTACTGAGTGGCCTATAGGGTCACAAGCTTTCATTCAATAGAGCTTGTCACTGTGTAAGCCTCATCCAGCCAGGGGTTTAGTCTTGCCTTCATCACTGCTTCCTTGTGCAGCTTTGCATCCACCTGTTCCTTCAGCTGCTTGGCCTCCTATAGCTTTGCTAATCTTTGTGTTAGGGTGACAGTTCGTGTTGTGCCATTAACCTCATCATAGTGCTACTACAGCTGTTATAGACATTTTTTGGCACTTCAACCCCAATCACAAATGTCCATAAAGTGAGGGCTCTTAAGTCCTAAAATGGTTGCTTCACTGCCTAAAGGAACAAGGTCAACTGATTACATCATCTCCCAGAAGTTCTCCACTGAAAACTGCTCATAAATGGTCAAAACTGGACCATATTGAAAGCTCCATGTAGAGGGTGCAATGCATATCACCTTCCCAATGTACAAGGTGCGATGCATACTGTTTTTCTCCTCTGTAGGGTGCGATGGTTGGGAATGGACAAATGGCAGGGACCAGAATGCGAGGTGGAAGATCATGGAATCTTACAGAAGCTTCCCCTCTGACACTTGCCACTCCATTTTCGACCAGGGATGAGTAAGAGATCTTCGTTCTCCAAGTGGAAGCAGGAACTATTAGAGAGAAGACACTAATCAAGATCCCAAAAGATGACTCACCTCTCTGTAATCATTCTATATATGGATCCCCTCATCACAGAGATCCAGAGGCTGGAATTTTGTAACTTATAGAGAAGTGTTGTTGGTATTTTGGTGTACATTCACAGTGTTGGGTGATTTTTCTTTGCTTGAGATGAAGAAGGGCTTCTTAGCTAGAGGATGATGCTGGGTCAGAGCTGCTCATGGTTGTAATCCTCTTGCTACTTTTTATCTGAATAGAGCTATTCTTGTTTCCTTCCATATTCTGGTGTACTTGTTTATATATGCTTGTATATGGTTAATGTACATCTGATCCTGCATTATTTATGAATTTAGATCCTTTTTTCTTGCATAGTAGTATGTTGCTATGATTCTACAGGTCCTTTTGAAGCTGAGCAGACAAAGAGCGAGTGGCAAAACTCTATCAAGAAGGAGAGGGAATCGAGCGCAAGACTCAGGTTGGCCCTCTTGGTTCTCCTCTCATCTATTTTTCATAAAAGGAATCAATATTAGACTTTGATTGTTTGTTTCTAAGATAGCCACCCATCTTAGTGGGAATAGCAGCATCCATGTGGACACTATTCCCGTATAACAAAATGGCGACTCCACTCGGGAGTGACTAGATTACTTGTTAGCCTATCTATCCTTGTTTCTTTTATAAACATACAGATGGAGCCTGAAGTCAAGCCAGCTAGCCTTCGAACTACATTTGTAATACAAATGCAAAGTAGATCAATGCTGCTTCAGTCAATCTCCGGGTTTCTGTTTATAAATTAAACAATAGATCTGCAAGCAATATAATTGCCCTGAGTGGTGGCTTTAGTAACCTCTTAAATCAACCCTGTGTTTTTACATACATTGATCTGTACTTATTTAGCTTAAACACTTAAACTAAACTGCAAACTATGAGTGAATTCTCGTTCAAAGTCTCACACTATAACCATCGCACCCTGCCTTCAAGGCAGCCTGTATGCATCACACTTCCTGAATCGAGTAGGTGCGCTGCATATTGAGTTCACTGTGTAACAGCTGCGATGGTCAGGGAGGATTGAATTTTTCCCTCCGATTGTGGATTTTTCTCACTGTTTTCAGTATTATTCAAGAGTTTTTGTTGTCTGTAATCAGTGTGCTTCTGTGAATACCCCCTTCTCTAGCACTATTATGCCTCCTTAGTGCAAAGAACTATAAACGTTTTTTATGTATTGTGTGTTGTTTTAGTTCTCTTTTGCAAAAGGTAACATAGTCAAACTGTCGTCTCTAGATTTGAAAGTGTCGTAGATATCGTTTTTAGTTTTAGAAAGCAATCCCATTGTTTTAGATAGTTGATTATATGGTTATTATTGCATAGAATTCGAATTACTATTTTTAAAGTGTTGAAAAGCAATTTCCATTTCAAAATCGCAAAGTGTCTCTCTTGTTTTCATTTCGTTTTGAAAAAAGAATTTTGTTGAGTACAGTCGCTTTAAAAGTAATTCAGTTTTGCACATAGCTTTCTTAGTGTCATTTACACATTAAGAAAGATGAAAAATAATACATCCATGTGCATTTGCATCTTGAATGCTTGGCTTGATTTAGGACTGTGCATATTAGCGTGTGCTCTGTGCTCTGTGAAGAAAATATGCTTGACTTTCTCCCCCTTAGTAGCTAGGATTTTCATTGCTGAAAGAAGATAAAACGTCTGTTTATCATCTTAGACTACATTTAGGAATTATACATACATCACATGGTGAACCTGAAAGGAAAACTACTAAGCAAGATCAACTTAAAATAAATCTCAATGAATCTAAAAATGCTTTGGAACTTAACGCAACATCTAGAGGTCTAGGCTAGAGACGTATTCCGGCGTCGTAAAGCCTAGTAACTGTTACTTTTAGTGTTGGTTGGGTGATTCCTCCACTCTGAGACGGCAAGTTCCAGTATGGACTTGTGCTCCCACGTACCGTCGCGTATATATTGGGAGACCACTATAGGCTACATCCTTTATCCTTAGGAAGCTGTGTCTGCCACCCTATCGATCGTAATGCACCAAACACAGCATTCGAGAAGACTAACTGTCGTACCATAAAAAGTATTCTGCAGTTTTACGATTGGTTTGGTAATCCTCTCTGCCTAGATCTCTAGAGAAGTCCATTTTTCTCCTTTTCAGACTCCTTAAAGGAAAAGGTCCTCTGAGCAATTGTCACTTCAAACTCAATAAAAATTGAAGGCGACTAGAGTCATCTTTTGTTTTTTCTCGACTCTTTAAACTTGAAAAAATAAGTTTTGTCAAAGCGTCTAAAATTCATTTAATTCGAAAAACATTTTTCCCTTTTATTTTGAGTTGATCAATTAATCCGCAATCGTGGAAGAAAGTCAATCAAAACCCCGTCGTTCGCGGAGACTTATGAGTCAACCATTGTTGACTATGGAAGTGAAGCCATTTCAGATGAAGCGAACTCGTTTAACTAGATCAAAGTCCCCTAGGTTGGTTGGGGCAAGCACTCCAACATCTTCAGAGACTCTGGTTACTCTGAACATTTCTGGAATCCCTGCCTCTACGTAAGAAATTCCGTAACAACAATAGGACATTACAACTGATCCTAGTGTGATGGTCAACACTTCTATTCTTGAATTGGTTCCATCTACAACTGATTCAAAAGGTGTTACTCCCAAACCGTCTGCTTCTATAGAACTTACATCTTCTTCGGCACCAGAAATATTTTACAGACCTGACAGTCTGCCTCTTCCTCCTGGATTGATCGCCATAGAAGAGATTGTGGAAGATCCTCTATCTAGCACTCTAATGCAACTTGGAGCTGGGATCGCCCTATATCCTTCTTCATCAGAGAATATTCACCCACCCTCGGAAGTTCCTAAAGAATCACTGAGGAATCTTTTGGATAGACTTAATATGTCTGAACAACCATCAACATCAAGGACTGTGTCACTTGACACAACAACAACGAAAGCCCCTTCTGCTATTCCGACAATGTTTGCCGGTGTGCCATATATCCCAACCAGTTTTCAATCGCTGGATGGAGTCCATCCTGGGACTATTCCGACAGTATGGACTGTTCCCATTTGTTCGTCCGGAATTATATCTGGAATCTCTTACGTTGAGTCTTGACAAATTGATCCATCACAAGGTCAATTTGGGCAACTGGTCCCTAAAGGAAAATTGTTCCTTTGAGTACTGGATTACCGTCGTATGGAGGGCCATATACCCTTTCATTGTCTTCCCTAGAAGGACAACCATGCATGAGTTCGCAACAAAATTTTGGTTGTGCTGGAATCACAACTAGCGGTTGGGTACTAGTCCCGTCTCAACAGCTAAGAGTTGTGTGCTCAATACAACAAAGTTCACCTATGACAAACATTCCCACTACGCCGGCTATTGTGGCTGTATCGCAAGTACAAGCATCACCAATTGTATGCAAACCTCAAGTTTTGTAGGTTGCAATACAACAATCTCTTGTACCTCCGACACAACCTCAATCACCCACTAGTGGAATGGCACAGGTTCAAATGGGGAACCCCAACCCCCATCTTGGTCAAACAGTCAGTGCTGGACAACAGTTCATGGCCTCACAACCATGGCTGGTGCAATACCAACAACCGCAATTCCAGCAAGCTTACCAAGGATATGAGCAACAAGTCTTTGCGAGTAATGGGCAGCAGTATCAACCATATCATAATGGTTATGCCCATCAACCTTACCAAAGTTACCAACATCAAATGCATTATGCTGGTATGCAAAGACTGACTACTCAAACAATTCCGTCTTAGCCTGGGTATGCTCAACCAAGCCTAAATCAACAGTTTCCCTTCGTGGCAACTCTAGAGTTACCAGATCTAAGTCAACTAACGAATGATCCAATTGCCTATGCCCCTTGGTGGCTGGCGATCCTGCATAAAATTCCATTGGATATTCATAAATTCAATGGAGATCTGGGCGAAGACCCATCGAATCATGTGATGACCTTTCATCTATGGTGTTCGTCAATCACTCTCAATGATGATTCGATTCAGCTTTGCCTCTTTCAGTGCAAGTTAACTCGTCCGGCAGCAAAGTGGTATATCGAACTGCCTAGAGCTTCATTTGATAACTTCAGTACCCTAGCCACAACCTTTTTAACCGATTTTCAGTTACCTATCAGGTACGAAACAGGAACTGATCTGCTTACCAATTTCAAACAAACGACATCCACTCACATATCCGATCATATTCATGAGTGGCGGCGTCGTCGCAAAATGGTAAAAACATATGTTCCTGATCAGGTATTGGCTGAATGGTTTATTAAGTCATTGTTACCCGCTATTACAGAAGATGTGGCAAAGGGCAGAGTCGTCACTGAAGAGCAAGTTATTGCTCGTGCACAATATCTAGAATTGATCTATACTCAGTCTGGCACACTCTACGATAAAATCCCTGACGCTCCTAGACCAGAATTCTCCGTCCCCTCACCTCCTAAATAAAAAAAAGGTTCTCATGCCGATGATGGTGTGATAGACACGACAAGCACTAAAACCGCAAAGGCCACATCCAAAAAGGCTTGCACGGTTTCGAGTCAAGATGCAAATGAATAACTTCTAGCCTTGGAAGTAAATGTTTTGTCAATAGACAAAGGCAAAGAAACCAAGCAACCAGGAGACAAGAAGAAAAAACAAGGGAAGAAGAAAAACCAGGGAGACTCATCTCCTAGGAAACCTTCTGCAAACCCTTCTGGGAATGCGAAACCCAAAAGTCCATGAAGTATATGTGACGAGGATCATTGGACCTGAGAATGTCCATATAAACAAGAACTTAGAAAATTCTTCAAAAGTTCAAAAACCTCAGCTGTATTGACGGATCCGTTTCCAAATCCAGGAACAAATATGGTTGCTAGTGAAAATGCTTCCCCATCCCAAGTGCTAATGTTGTTAGTCTCAAAGCAACTAAATGGCACTTTTATAATGACAAGGAGTAAAGATTACGGGAATCTACAGATGTTGAACAACAAGGACAATGACCAACCTAGTAGTTCAAAAACGACTTCAACAGAAGTCATGCCACCCATCATTCCTGAATTAACAATAAAACCGCCAAAGGGAGTAGTACACAAATCGACGTTTAATCCTCATTCCCGAGCAGCACAACACTACAATATAGTGGAGGATTTATCCCAATCGCCATCCGCGATGTTGACTCTTGAAGTGCTGCAAAATTGCCCCTCCCAAAAGCAGGCTTTATTGTCAGCAATAGTTGGGATTGACCCAACGGATTCCAAACTTGTATCTTTTAATAATCAAGGATATGACCCTCAGTTACCAACTCAACTAGCTTTCCTCATTCAAGTGAAATCCCTCAACAAAACTTTTCATAGAACAATTATTGACAAGGGAGCATCCACATGTATCACGTCGATGAGTTGCTGGAAAACTCTGGGGTCTCCATATTTGTTGCGATCGTCAACAACATTAAAAGCATTTGATGGACGAACGTACACCCCGTATGGGATACTACGTAATTTGCAAGTTGAATTGGGGGGAAAATAATAGAAATCAATGTTGAAGTCATCGATGGAAATCTTGATTACAACATCCTACTGGGAAGACCCTGGATATATGCCATGGCAACTGTTGTGTCGACCTACTTTAGGAAAATTGCATTTTCTTCCCAAGGAAGAATTACAATCATCGACCAAAAAACTTTTCTCCCCAATAGTTCGCAAGTTACAGGAAGCATTCCAATGATCCATGGAAGCCCTAGCATGCTTCATAATATTGGAGTAGGCCTACTAAAAGACCCTATGTTAATGGGAACCTTTACCCTACTGCCTCCTACCAATTTGGCGGAAGTGGCTAATGTAGGAATCTGCAATATGATATCTTCCATTCAAAAGATGTCAGAAAACGATGTTAAGATGGATCATTCGCAGGTTTTTCCTCTAACCCCGCTAGAAATATTATAGCAATCAATGTTCTAAGCATGGGAGGCAAACCAACATCAATGCTCGTCAAGCGTTTGGATATATATGCCTAAGGAATATGGCAACCCTTCAGATCCTTGTTCGCAAGTACACCTTAAAGACAAAGGAATCATTCAATCAATGATGATTGATGGGGCACCATGGGAAGATAACCACCATCGTTCCCATCTTTTGACTTGTAAAGAAGATAATTCCGGTGACCTACAACATCCTTCAGTATTTGACTTTCTGACGAATACTGTAAACACGGTGGATTCCGAGAGAAACCTATCCAATATCGAAGAGACTATTGCCATAAACATCTTGACCAAAACAGATGTTGTAGAGAACATTCATGTTGGAAAATATTGTTCTTCTTCCAAATTGGAACTATATAGCACTCTCTTTCATGAGTTTAGAGATGTCTTTGCTTGGTCATATGATGAAATGCCAGGTATTGACTCGAGCATAGTTGAACATGAGATTAAGATGTATCCAGATGTCAAACCAGTACGACAATGGCTAAGGCAGGTGCACCCCAAGAAAGTCGTTGCCATCAAGGCAGAAGTTGAAAAACTCCTCCATGCTGGTTTCATTTACCCCGTTCCTCTAACCGATTAGGTATCAAATATTGTTCCTGTGATGAAAAAACAAGGAATGATTAGAGTGTGTGTTGATTACAGGGATGTAAATCAAGCTTGTCCAAAAGACAACTACCCTACACCCTTTATCGACTAGATTATTGATGAATGTGCCGGATGCGAAATATTTTCATTCATGGATGGATTTTCCGAGTATAATCAAATAAATATCCGCCCACAGGACCAGTCAAAGACTTCATTCATTTGTCCGTGGGGCACATTCGCATATCACAAGCTACCCTTTGGTTTGAAGAATGCAGGGGCGACTTTTCAGAGAGCAATGAACTATGCTTTCCACGACATCAAAAACATCACTCAACCTTATCTCAATGATCTCCTAGCTCATTCGCGAAAGCAGACTGATCATCCGCGCCATTTTAGAGCAATATTTCTATGTTGCCGACACTACAAGATAAGACTCAATCCGCACAAATGTGTGTTTTGTGTCAATTCTAGTCGTTTACTTGGCTTCATTGTCTCAAAGGATGGGATTCATCTCGACCCTTGTGAGGTTCAAGCAATCATCGATTTTCCTCCACCTTCAAGCCTACTTCAGATTCAGAAACTCTAAGGGAAAGCAAATTTCCTCAGGAGGTTCATCCCAAGTTACGCTGAACTAACTAAAGGTTATACTTTTCTATTGAAAAAGGATGTACCCTTCGTTTGGGACCAGGTTGCGCAAGATTCCTTTGATTCTTTAAAGAAATCTCTAATACAAGCGTCATTAATGTATGTTCCTGATTATCAAAAAGACTTTAACCTATATCTGGCTACAACAGATACAACCATAGCAATGGTTTTAGTTCAAGAAGACAATGGAATTGAACATCCTATATATTATTTAAGCTAAAACTTAAATGATACGGAAATGAAATACTCCTATGTTGAAAAGCTAGCCCTCGCAGCTGTTCAAGCAATATAGACATTTCGACACTACGTCCTCTTTAGGAAAACTACCACTTTGTCAGATTGCAACCCCATGAATTATATATTGTTGAGACAGTTTCTAGGGGGCATGTATTCGAAATGGATAGCGATTCTCCAATAGTTTGATTTGGAATTTAAAAGATCCAAATCAAAGAAATCCCTGGTATTCGCGGAGTTACTATACGATCTCCCATTGTCATCCAACAATGCAACATCCGAAGAAGCAATCGTGGATGAAATTTTTTTTATGATATCTTCAAGCGATTTGTGGTACGTAGATATAATCATTTATCTCCAGAAACAAACATACAGGTCTAATACCTCACGCTCCAAACAACGACGTATTCAATACCAAGCAAAAGACTACGTGATCGTCGGTGATACTCTTTACCGTCGTGGTATCGATACAGTTCTGCAGAGGTGCCTCACCCTTGAGGAGACTGAAAAAGTCCTGAATGACTGCCATTCAAGTGCATGTGGGGGACATCAATCTGCTTATGCTACGGTGCAAAAACTTTTGCGAGCAGGATACTTCTGGCCAAAAATGATCAAAGATTGCATAACCACAGTTAGAAGTTGTAATGCTTGCCAAATCTTCGATAGCAAAACCAGAAGACCACCCACACCGCTACAACCAGTAGTAGATGTTGGGCCATTCACCAAATGGGGCATATATTTCATGACATGTAACCCCACCTTGACCAAGGGGCATGGGTACATAATAGTCGCGGTGGACTATTTTACCAAATGGGCCGAGGCAATGCCTACATTAAAAAACAACGGCGAAACAACTACCCTTTTCTTTTTCAATCACGTAGTCTCCAGATTCGGCGTTCCATAGGCCAGAGTCATAGATCATGGATCGCATTTTCGCAATCACATGATGGTTGAGTTAGCCACCAAATTAGGATGGTCCTACGACAGCTCTACTCCGTACTATCCGCAAGCTAATGAACAAGTTGAAGCAATCAACAAAGTCCTAAGGCGCATGCCACAAGGGATGATCGGAGTCCACAAATGGGATTGGCATCTAATTCTATACTCGGCCTTGTGGGCATACCAGACATCAGTAAGAAATGCAACCGGATTCACACCTTTTCAATTGGTGTACAGTCTCGAAGCAATCTTATGAGTTCAATGTGAAATCTCATCCCTCAAACTCGCAGTCGACCTTCTCCCCAGAACCTCAGAAGAAGAGGCTCATTTCATGGAATTAATCCATTTGGATGAAACCCATCATCATGTAGCTTCGACTAACGAGGCTCATAAGAAACGAGTCAAAGCACAGTTCGACAAGAATGTCAAACCTCGTGTCTTCTTAGAGGGTGATCTAGTGTTACTTTATGACTAGGAATCCGATAAATTGGGAGCAGGAAAATTCAAATCGTTATGGATGGGTCCCTATATTGTTAAACGGGTATTAGCAAAAGGAGCCTACAAGTTGATGGACTATTATGGGATTCCACTGGCGCAACCTCGCAACAGGTTGTACCTCAAACACTACTATGCTTGATCTCGCATAGTAGTCCTCGTGCTTTTGTTACATTTTTTGTTTCCGCTAAGAGCATTTAATTTGGTTAAGTAATCCACTTTTTGCATTCATTGCAGATGTCAAACCTACTGGAATCATTCATTGAATATGCCGATGGAGCAAGTCGTAGCTCGCGGAATCTGTCTTCTGCGGCATGGGCCATTTTCAATCCCAACGGCGAGTTAGTAAGTTTTAGAGGAGTATGTATTAGTCGGTCTATGAACAATATAACTGAGTACAACACATTAATAGAAATCCTTTCTAATGCCATCACACATGGTATATGCCGACTTGTCGTCAGGCTAGACTCACAGCTCATCATTCTACAACTCACTGGCATCTATGCTATATGAAATCCAGCTATCTATCGCATGCTCCTAAGGGTCAAAGTTTTGGAAAGATAGTTTGATTTCATCCAATATCAACATATTTCCATAAGTTTAAACACATTGACAGACTCATTGGCAAATTATGTGTTAGATAGACATTTGCGACATTTACAAAAAGAAGCATCACATCAATATATGCAACAGGATCATGTAACTGAACCAAAATAAAGCTCCGAAAATCAAAAATATATTCCATAACTGTTTATAGTTTGCACATAATGTTATGTAACCAAGATAGAATTGGTCAAATGACCCAAAACTCAAAAATGCTAGGGGGCACCCTAGCCTAATGGTGCTGGTGATAACAAGTCACTGCCTATGCAATCATGCGTAAGAGTCTAGTCCATCGACTCGGCACTCCAGTGGTATGTTGCTACAACTGCAAAGGTAGCTCATCAGTCCTCACATCTAGGATGCTGAGGATAAGACCCTCAGTCTGGTCCTGTAGTGCCGAAAGAGTTTCGACCACATCAAGGTCACGAAGGATAGCCCTCCCAACCGCCTCTCCTGCTGGAGCAACCGCTGGGTCTCTACGGCGCACTGCTGGTCGAACTGGGCCAACATCTACATGAACACATAAGTTTTTATTAGTATTGATCATAAGAATATAAGAACATTATAAACAACAATGAACAGAGATATGGTCAGAAGAAAATTACCCATGATACCCCACTGCTCTCCAGTCGACAACACCAAATCCGAATCACCTCGGAAGTCCATACTAGCATATGGGAACCTAGCATAAACCATCTCCTGATGGTCAAACCACTCAAAGAAGGTCTCAAAAAATGAAATCTGGGGCTGGCCAGCATACCGAGACATGAGATCGACCCATCTCTGCATCCGTGGTTCTGTCGGTGGAGGTAGGCCAAGTGATATATATTGTGGTTGCATCAGTGGGATTCACTCCAAGGTGAAAGTGGTCAAAATAGAACCATAACCAAAGTTCTTGGATCTACCACTCTTCACCTTGGTCAACTGTTCCTTCATCACATAAAGTACTGCATCACACCAATTGAACACCTTCAGTTCAAGGCATTCCAAAGCATACTGCATATAAGATATGTTGGCTATATGAAGAGCAGAACTACCAGCCAGTCTAGCAAAAGTAAATAGGATGGTCTGTAAGGGCCAGTCAGTGATGTCTCGGATATTGATCTTGCCATCCACACTCGGCTGATATCCCTCTCTGCAATGCCGACGAATGTACTCCCTTACAGACTCACCCCCACGAGCGGAACCTGATAAAGGGAGAGGGGCATCGTGCCTCGACAAGCCGGTCAGAAAATAGATGTCCACCACTGTCAAGGGGATCGATTTGCCCCTAATCTGGAATACCTGGTTGATAGGATCCCAAGCATTGAGGAAATATTGCAAAAAACTAATTTGTGCCTGGATCATGTAAAGAAACAATGTCCTCTTCTTCATGCTCGCGTTCTCACCATGTGACAACCATTTTCCTCTGATGAGTCTCTGAAAAACAAACAAGGGAAGAGTTAGGATCCTCATTTGGTGAAAATAGGAAAAAATTTCATGAGGAAACCATTCAAAAATTTTCCTCCCTACGCCCATCGCACCTCAGCAAGTGTTCTAGGAGCGATGCATATTGACTAGTCAGTGGAGACATTAGTATGCATCGCACCTTTCGACTAAGGAAGGGTCTGATGATCCTAGGGCGAGTTCTTCAAACCCAAGGGGCTCAGCAGAATAGGGAAATTATCTCAAAATCCAAAATGAAAGGCATGTAATGAAAGAGCACAAGTTTAGCTCCTACTTGGTCCGAACAACATCGAGAATCGTCCACAGAATCTCCCGGAATCCGCTAGTGAAAATTAGGGGGAAAATCACCTCCAGAGCTCCAACAAACCAAATTCAAATGAAATGGTAAAATGAGAGGTAAAAAGTCACTTTTAATTTACTATGCACATAATTCAAGTAAAATATTAGTGTTTTGACTCATTTATCATACATATGTTTTCATTTCTAATCGGTTT
>APFE030835622.1:51864-65581 GCA_000404065.3 Pinus taeda | reverse complement strand
AAAACGAGTCTTCTTTAAGCTCTTTTCACCTGACTCATAAAATATGAAAAGATTGCCGAGCGATTGGCCTCTCCGGCTCGTTAAAAGGCATCGGAAGTGCTATCCCTCCTCTAGATTTTAATCATTTTAGACATGAGGGATTATTACACAAAAATATCGAGTGCTTGTCTTGTTCGACTCATTAAAACTATCGAAAATTCATCCCTTTTGTATTATTTAACGCTTTTTCGGACTGAAGGGATTACACAATGAAAAACAATCTTCGGAGTCTTCTTTCCATTTCTTTCAGTCTCTCTAAAAATGAAAGATACTAAGTTATCTTTGTCGTTAAACTCGTTAAAACTAAATAGCGACAAACTCATCCAACAGGACAAGAACGAGTTTCACTGTCGCTAGGCTCGCTAAAATATAGTGACAGGTTCACTCGAAGGGTGGATTATAGAACAAGCATATGTTATCCTCCTCAAGCTTGACAAAAATAAAGAGGTACTGGTCAGCAATGACTGGGAAAAATTGGGAAGAAAACAAGAAGAAACTTTATTGGTAGCAAGTCTCTCTTGAACATGACACTTTCCTTCCACATCCATGCCAGGTTGGGTTGTTCCGTTCAATGGTCTTCACCATTGGTCCGTCACACCATCCATATCTGGGGTTAACACTACCAATCCATCATCAATGTCACCGATATGTTCAAGAGAAGTCATTCAGACAATTCACCTGAGTCTCACCCACTACAATACATTCATGCTTCATTCATTCATGACCGCCACCCTGAACCCCATATCGTCAGTTTTTTTTCACCTCCAAAATCATTTGCTTCGCTCCGTGTCGTTGATGTGGGATTCATTAAGGCCCTCCTATGATGGGTCGCTTCTTGTCGACATCAGCTCATTATCCAAGAAGTTGACTTAGGAATAACCCTTTCAGTACTTTGAAGCTTGCATGCCTCAATGGCAAGTTTCTCACTTTTGGCAACAGGTTTACATCAATGGCCTTCGACTAAGAGATTTTATGTGGTGTTCGACACCAAGTCCTTTTTCACACCACGTAAATTGTACTGTATTACCTTGAGGGTCATTGTCATTATTGGTGATTCCTCTCGCACTTGTTAACAACTTACATCATTGGCTGGTAATCAGGCGATGTCTTTCCATGTTCGACTCCAAAACATTTTTCACATGGATTGACTTGTACTTCGAGTGAATATTGGCCGAGTTTGAAGACCCCAGATCTAGTTTCATCCATCCGAGCTGCGATATATTCAGGAATATAAAAACATCCAGTGTACATCATTGCCAATCAGATGATCATCCAAATCAAAGGATGATGTGTCCATATCATCAGTCTTTCACACAGACGATCGTCTATCCTATGTACATGAAAATGAGTTTATAAAGCTGAGCATGGGAATGCTCGCCTCAGCTAGATCATGAAAAAATGTTGTCAAATAATGTATTTTATTGTATCTTATTACAGTTCGCCTCCCAGCTCAGAAAAACTTCAGATCCTCATAGTAAAGCATTTCACCCGACATAAAAAATGATTAATGACCTCATGCTTTAGGGGGAAACTGTTATAGACATTTTTGGGCACTTCAACCCCAATCACAAATTTCCATAAACTGAAGGCTCTTAAGTCCATAAAAGGGTTTCTTCACTGCCTAAAGGAACAAGGTCAACTGATTACATCATCTCCCAGAAGTTCTCCACTGACAACTGCTCATAACTGGTCAAAACTGGACCATTTTGAAAGCTCCATGCAGAGGGTGCAATGCATACTGTTTTTCTCCTCTGTAGGATGCGATGGTCAGGAATGGAAAAATGGCAGGGACCAAAATGTGAGGTGGAAGATCATGGAATCTTCCAGAAGCTTCCCCTCTAACACTTGCCACTCCATTTTCGACCAGGGATGAGTAAGATATCTTCATTCTCCAAGTGGAAGTAGGAACTATTAGAGAGAAGAAACTAATCAAGATCCCAAAAGATGACTCATCTCTCTGTAATCATCTATATATGGATCCCTCATCATAGAGATCCATAGGCTGGAATTTTGTAACTTATAGAGAAGTTTTGTTGGTATTTTGGTGTACATTCATAGTGTTGGGTGATTTTGCTTTGCTTGAGGTGAAGAAGGGCTTCTTAGCTAGAGGATGATGTTGGGTCATAGCTGCTCATGGTTGTAATCCTCTTGCTACTTTTTATTTGAATAAAGCTATTCTTATTTCCTTCCATATTCTAGTGTACTTGTTTATATATGCTTGTATATGGTTAATGTACATCTGATCCTACATTATTTATGAATTTAGACCTTTGTTTCTTGCATAGTAGTATGTTGCTTTGATTCTACAGGTCCTTTTGAAGCTGAGTAGACAAAGAGCAGGCGGCAAAAATCTATCAAGAAGGAGAGAGAATCGAGCACAAGACTCAGGTTGGCCCTCTTGGTTCTCCTCTCATCTATTTTTCATAAAAGGAATCAAAAGTAGACTTTGATTGTTTGTTTCTAAGGTAGCCACCCATCTAGGAATAACAACATCTATGTGGACACTATTCCTATATAACAACAGCTCATGCACTTCTGTCTCTAGTTTTTGTACATTGGGGTCCACCTGCAAGCTTGTCAGGACCTCAAACAGCTATTCAAAAAGTTACGTGTAGTCTCCTACTGCATTATCCACCTCCGTTACTACTTCTCTGATAGTGGTCGCCCTCTGGTCCTTCAATTTTAGTGGAGTTGAAGGTTGGGCCTTCAATTATAACTCTATGATATTTAGGTTCAATTCTAGCTGAACCCTCACCATCTCAGTATGAGTGTCACACACCCCTGTGGCCAGCTTGTGGATCCACACCTTGACTAGCTCCTCCTCAAGAATGGCCAACTCTGGGACCATTTGGCATGCCTCCTCGATGACCTGCATAATGCGCTTTTCTTGATTGGTCACCTCAGCCACAGCAGTGATGGAAGAGTCTCGTTGTAGTGTCATCTACTCATTGTTGATTCACTATTCACTGATCACCTAGAGGGTGCGGTGCTCATGAGCCCTCTGCTCTAAAATCAATCCATCCTGCAAGAGGTGGAGCACTTCACTAGGGAGTGTTGCCAGATTCAACCGTACTCCATTTAGGGCAGTGACAGTGGGCATGTTAACCTCATTCTCTATTGTCAGTGCTCCATTGGGTAGCATGATCATGTTGGATGCCTTTGTGCGCAACATCTCGTCAGCTTCTGAAGTGTTGATAGCAAGGCTATTGGACACTGTGCCAGCCTAAGACACGTGGGTCTGCAGCTCCCATAAACCTGTTTGGATAGCCCCCAAGATAATTTGTTTCTTCTGCTCAAACTACTGCAGGGCCTTCACGGTGACATCCCTCACTGTGTCACCAATATCATGCAAATCATACACTGTGAGGGCGTTAGGTTCCTATGATGTCTTGGTAGCCTTTGATTTCTTCATGAAACCTCCTTTCTCCTCCTCCCTTGGGTGCTTGATGTGGGTGAACATCTTCTATGGGTCGGCACCGTGCTATTCCGTCTGCTCATCCATATCTTCCTCTATCTCAGGTGAAGGTGACCTCACGCCTTTGTTAGAGCCTCGCTCTATCCCACCTCTCTGCTTCGTTGTCTACTGTGTAGGCTCACACTCCACTTGGACCTTGTTAACAGCCCCCTTCTTTCTCTTTTCAGCTAGATGAGTCATCTTTAGCTTGGCCTCCTCCTTCTTTCTCTACACAGTGAACTTGCTTCCTCCCACTGCCAAGTCTATTGCAGCACGCCACTCTGTCAGCCATTGATCAAGCACTACATCAATGGCATCATCTGTTGCTAGGTAAGGCAAATTGTACCATTTTTGCGGAGGGTCCTTTCAGACCCTAATGGACACATGGTGGTAGTCTACTTTAAATTCTGGGTAGCCCTGCAAGTTGGCGTACATCGTAGGTGACAATTGCGATTTGTGATTTATGGCCATGCAGATTTTCATCTCCATCAAGATCCAGAAGATCTTGTTGTGCTTGACTCACTATTTATCTTTGGTCTCCCACATCGAAGCATACTTTGCTTCTTCTAGGAGGTGTGGTGTGACCGAAGGGAACTAGTTGTCCTCTGGTAGCTCCCACGCTACCAGCACAATTGACAGCAAGAGCCACGCATAGTGGAATGTCTTGATGAGCTCCTGCTCTTCGCAGCAGTTCTCGAGGAACTCTCTGTTAAGGTATTTCGACTAGTTGAACTGGACTCCTTCGGCACACTACGCTACTAGCGTGACAATAGGCATCGACATCTCATTGGTGCAACACTTCCTCATCACTTTCCCTACTAGAATCTATGTAGCGACCTTTATAGCAGGGTCGTAGATGCTAGATATAGCATATCCACCCGGCTTCTTCACTAGCTTAAATTTTTATTTCATGGATTCCACAAGGGCATTCTCACCACCTTTTCCACCAAATATCATGGTTGGATTCTCTCCTGTGTAAGGCAATCGTGTTATCTTGTGAATCAATTTATCTGTGATGGGTATTGGATCCTCTAACCACAGACACCCATCATGGACCAAGCACAATAGTTGCTTGATGACCAATACTATCACCAGGGTGCGGTTTTAGTGCGGCACCCAAAGCAAGTTGAGCAACCATGCCTTGTATACTCCTCTAAGCCACCTCTGTGGCTCCAATGTTGTCATTCCGGTGTTGGTATCGATGATGTGGTGCATTAGTTTCTTAGTCGGCAGGTGTGGGAACTTTTTGTGATCATCCAAGTCCCAGTCCTCGAGTTTTAGCATCGGCACTTGCACCAAATGCGGTCCTTTGAAAACAATCTCATCTGGCAGTAGAGGGGTTTGTAAGGGGGTCTTGCTCTCTTCGATGTCTTTCGACACCTTGGTTTTGCCCTTGCATGGAGGGACATACTTAGGTAACCAAGTAATAGGGTCAGCACCCCGGGCTTCAACCTCCTCTACTTCCACCCCCACATCCTCCTCATCCATTGGGATGTCTTTAATTTCTTCCTCCTCAGGCTCCAAATTTATGGCTTTGCCCTTCACTTGTGTGGTGGGCTTCAGTGGGTTTCTTCTTGGCAATGCACACAATGGTATCGTAGGCTGCTTTCCCTTTTTATCCTTTGCGGTCTCCTTGGTTGGGGTCATCTTTGGTCTCAATGTCCACGGTGATTTGGGGACTTCAGCTAGTACTTGAGTGACCTTTGGAGCAGCTACTTCTACCTCCATTTCCATTTCTGGCACCAACTCCTCTGCTTAGGTATCTATGGCTTCTATGGGTGTCGATATAATTCTTTCCAAAAATGCTCGTGAAGTCTCTGGTAAGTTTGCAAATGGTGGGGTATTTTTCAAATCCTCAAAGAATTCTTGGTTCATGTGTGCCTAAGAGCTCAACAACTCAATTCTCAAAATGCCAAGTGTTTTTTTCTCGACAACCACTTGTAATTTATAGGGAATTTGGAATTCAAATCCAATTGTTCCCCCCAAATTCGATTCATTAATTCCCGATTGGCAGCAGATCTTCAAGGATCTGACTTTTAAATTTCGTTTTAAATTCTGGTCGCCCACTCCATTTGGCCGCATTTCTCTTGTCAAATCATGAATAGTGACTTTAACGGTCACTTTTCGGCTGGCCTGCGTGATTTATCCCTGCGTAGCGCAGCTCCCTTCGCACTGCCGCAAACCCTGTGACACTTCCTTGCTTCGCAGAGTCCTCGAATCGCGCAACTCTCCAACCTAGGCAGTGTAGTTTATAGTCCCATTCATCATTTCAATTTCTTGGAATGCTAACACTGTGCTACCTTCATAGAGTCACATGGCTGGACCGCCAGTGTATGGTTTCAATCAACTGCCATTCACCTTTCTTGGGAGGGGTTCTCCATTCAATTTGACCAGTTGTACCACTCCTTCATCGGTAATCTCCTTAATGACATAGGGCCCTCACTAGTGCATTTTGAATTTCCTTAGAAATTTATCAATTTTTCTATCATATAACAAAACCAGGTCATTTACCTTAAAGATGCATAGCTTATTGTGCCGATATTCCATGCTTTTTCAGCTTTTGGACCTATTGGTGAAATCCAGCTAGAAATCTCTCTTCCTCAGTCTCATCAAATTGTGCGAGCCTTTCCTCCAAGGCCCTGCGATCCATCATACCCATGAGTGCCTCTATGCATAGGCTAGGCACAACATATTCCATAGGCATTACAACTTCAACACCATAGACCAGCCTAAAGGGAGTTTGTCCAGTCAACTTCTTGCATGTCATTCGGTAAGCTCATAGTACACCTTAGTACAAGCGCATTCTCTGGTAAGGTATGCATAGGTCACAATCATTACATTGAGCATTGCACACCTTATTTAGTGTGTTCTCCAACACTTTATTTAATTATTCCACCATCCCATTAGCCTACGGGTGATAAGGCGTGCTCTTCTAGTGATATACCTGAAATTCTTCCATCAACGTGCTAATCGTCTCATTCAGAAAGTGCGTACCGTGAACACTCATCAAAATCTTTGGACAGCCAAATCATGTTAGTACATTCTCAAAGAGAAAATTCATAGGAGTCGCTCCTATGCAGTCCTTTAGAGGTTGTGCCTCCACCCAAAAAGTCAAATACTCCATCGTGGCGATAACGTACCTCACTCCTTTCTTTCTTTGGGGCCGAATGGGTCCCACAAAATCTATCGCCCATTTCTCAAAGGGTTGTAACATCATTTGTGGATCCAGAGGCATCTCATCCCTCCGTGATGGCCTACCAGTCCTTTGACACACATCACATGCTTTGCAGTAAGATTTTGAATCTTGATGGAGGGTTCGCCACCAAAACCCTGCACGTAGAATCTTCTGTGCGATCGCTCTCCCTGAATAATGTCCTCCCGCTGTGCCCCATGAGCATCCACGAGGACAGTTCTCCTTTCAAACTCCAGTACATACCTTCACAATATCTCATTAGACCCGATTTTGTACAGATGCCCAGGAATGACAGAAAAATCTTCCATGCACACCACTAATTCCTTTTTCTGTTGGATGATGTATCCTTCCAAGGTAGTCCCTGTCATTAGGAAGTGTATGATATCCTCAAAATGACTATCCGCAATGCGCATTGCAAATAATTGCGTGTTAGGCAATCCCTCATCCAAATTAGTGGGCTCTTCCCCTATTTCGATGTGCGACAGATGGTTTGGTCCCATGTTCAGTCATCGAGGCTTCAAAATAACTTCATAATCATATTTCTGGAACAATAATAGCCACCTAAAGATTCTCCCCCCAACACAGGCTTATTGACTAGGTATTTCAACTCAGAGTGATCTGTGTACATCTTAAAATGGCCTCCCAGCAAGTAGTGTCTAAAATTCTGGAGTGCATACACCATGGCTAACCTTTCACGCTCTGTGGTGGAATAGTTCTTCTCCGCCTTGGATAACCTCTTGCTTGTGAACACGATAGGATGGTCCAAGTTTCCTCTGCCAGTCTATGTCAGTACTACTCCAAGTGCTATATATGACACGTCGACATGTACATGAATCTCCTTATTCCAATCTGGGAGGACTAGAATCAGCGCAGTGACCATGCTTTCTTTCAATACATCCAATCTCTTCTTACAGTCCGTGTTCTAGTAGAATGTGACATCCTTTCTCAACAAATTTTCCATAGGCGCGATGATCTGGGCATAACCTTTGATCAAATTTCTGTGATATCCCGTATGTCCTGCGGTAGCGTGTAGTTGTTTCACACTCCTCAGTGCTTCCAAGTTCAGTATCACAACTATATTTGCAGGATCTACCATCAGTCACTATCTGCAGACCACATGACACAACAAGTTCCCAAAGGGAACACAAAACATGCACTTCTTTAGATTGAATGCGATATGGTATCTTTGACAAGTATTTAGCATTAGGCGTAAACTAGAGACATGGCGTTTTACTAGCCGAAACACAGTCCAGTCATCAAAGTATACTTCCAAGAACCTATGAATAAATTCCTTGAATGCAACAACGATACGTGCGAGAAAATCATAGGCACATTATTCAATCCAAACGGCATTAAAATGTACTGAAAACACCCCCACTCAGCCGTGAAGGTCATCTTGCTCCTATCCTCTGGTGTGATTTTGATCTGGTGTTACCCAAAGAACCCATCATTGAAGGAATATACTTCCTAGCCAACTAAATTGTCAAACACTTCATCCGTGAATGGAGTCGGGAAAGGATCATGTACGCAAGGGTCATTCAACTTTCAGAGATCCACGCATATCCTTATTTCATCCTTCTGCTTCTTCTCCTGTACCACCATTGGGTTTACCTAGTAAGATTCTTCCTCAAGCTCAATGATGCTTACCGTGAGCATCTTGTCTAAATCTAAGCAGATCTTTGCCTTATACTTCAGATTGAGACGGTAAGGTATTTGCTTAACCAACTTCGGGTCAAGTTTCAACGTGATCTTCATAACACCTAGATCTTCGATTATCCCTTTTAGATTCATGAACTTTGTAGGGAATAATCTTAGTATTCACGTAGAAATTCAGCGACCTTATCCACCGTTGCACCGTCCTAGTAATTTCCAATATCTGCGAATTTGGGATCTACCTCCATACTAATGTTTACTTGTTTCATTTTCAGTGGTGTGGTTATATCAAGATTCTCAATCTGTGGTTCTTCAACCTCGCGGTTGCCTTCTATTTCAGGGATGTTAATCTTTCACGAATCCACATTTTCTTCTTTAGCAATCACATTATAGAATTCCACCACGTGACTCAACTGAGTAGCCCACTCAGGCTGAGACAAGCCCAAAGGATCCTGCAATATCCTAAAGATTGTTGGTTTCACCTCTTGTAGTGCCTCATCAATACAATCAAACTCGTCTTCAAAATTGAATGTCATTATGAATCCTTCACGCAGAATATCCCATTCACCTGTAGCATGGTGGAGCTCTATTTATATGTCCCAGTTCATCCAGACGATATCCAGGGTGTGACAGAATAAGTGCACCCATTTGGTCAAGTGTGTGCGTAGGTCATTCTGACCATCATATTTGTTTGTTATTCCCACCTTTAGCTTCCCAAAGCATGTTCTCATCATCCTCCTACATTCACGCCAATCATCAAAGCTTCCCTTGTGCGTGCCCCACCATGTTGCAAGCATAGCATGCAGTACCCAGTCCAACGCCTGGAAGTGCTGCTTTTCTGGTACGTCCCTCTAAAATGAATCCAAAATGATATCTACATCATTCAGGCCATCATAAGTGGGAATATTTCTTACCTTGGATGACACACAATGCAATGACCAGGTAATCATGTTGCAACTTAGTGTAGTTACCTCATGTAACTGATTCTATCAGCGCTCTAATTCTTCATCAGAGTCCGAGGTGCAAGAACTCTCGTGATCCCATGTAATTCGTCCATCCACTGTTGGATTCAGCCCAAATCGTCATTGCTCTCATAATTGCGGACTGGTTCAGTATAGCACGATCCCTCAGCAGGATCTAGAGGTACTATTATGCGGAGCAATTTCTTCTCAAATATCATCTTTCATTTCTTTAGGCTGATTACCCTATTCATATTAGTAGCCCAATCAATGCCAAGGAGTGCGGGATAGGGGTTGCTATCATCCACAATTTCTATTACTTCAAATTCATCCAGCCTGCTCATGCCTTCAATATCTACAGTCACCCCCTACAGCCACCCCATGAGGATGATCTTCTACTGGTTCACCATCCTTAGCTGAATCAGAGACCACTAAAGCATGGATCTCCCCATTCATTACCAAGTTTGCTTTGGTAGGACATTCGCATCTAACCCCAAGTCCAAAATAACCTGATCCATTTCATACTCTCCTATTTGTGTGGTCAGTCTCATCTCCTATCCCGTCCTTATCTTATGCTTACCAATCTTTCGTACTACACACGGCTTGCCCGGAGTGTTTCCAATGCATCTATTTATAAGATCCTGCAACCCCTTCACAACCTTGCTATCATGCAATAAATTCATGTAGGTCTCTAAGAAATTTGTAAGCATATATGGGTCCATATCCTAATCAGGCTTATACATGCTCCCTAAGGTGGAGGCCTCAGTGAAGCTCTTCTTTGCTTCCATGAATGTTTCATGTGCGCACTCCGAATCGAACTCAGCCTCCTTCGCCGAAGCTTTACAAAGCCATGTACTCTCTTTGGACTATTTCTCCTGTTGTGATTCCACTTTGGAGCACTATATTCATGTTTGGATCCTCTTCGTGCATCTCAAACCTCATCATCTACATGTTCTGAGTCGACTAAGGTGGTAGCACCCCTTTGTCACATATCCTTGTTATCAGTGTAGGACAATTTTCTATTTCATGATCAAACAAAGTGCTGTAATTGCACGACGGATTTGTTGGGTTAGTGTAATCACAGGCATAATGTCATGGTCCTCCGCAATTATAGCAGATCAATTGTCCCTGACCTCTACCAGGTCCTCCTCCACCTCGTCTGTGTTGGTACCCCTGAAAGACTGTCTGTGCCATCCCCGTGCTCTAGTCAAAGGGCCGCGTTTCTTCCTGAACCCTATAGATGGGAGTTCTATCTATCATCAGTTCATAACTTCTAAAATTTCACTCATCATGTCCTACCGACCTACAAAAGTTGCAGAACAGTTGTTGTGATGTATGTACAAACTTCTACAACAAATGATAGTTATTTGTGGCATGTTTTCCTACTACCTAACATATAGCGCACCACAACGTAGGCCCCACACCTGGTCCTGCTTGAGCTTTTGGCCTCAAAGGCATATATCCCTCTCCCGCAATGTAGTTCAGAAAGACCGGGAAATGGTCTTTGTCATGCCCCTGATTCTTGCATTTCAGGCACCATACCTCTTCGTGCACCTCTGGTCGAACTGTTCTATCCTACTTCAAACTTTGCATCTCTAGGCAAAGATTTTTGAACTGCGCATGGATCTGTTGAACCCCCAGATTTGGATCTCAAATTGGCATTTCATGTGGTATCATTGTTATCTCCAAGGCCTCTACCTGAGTCATTGTCTTATGTTGTGATAGTGAAACCCTTAAGTTTGGTAGGATAAAAGCCACAAACCATTCTCGATGTTGTCCATCTGTTAAGTTCATATTAGCTTCACGGATTTTACATTTCAACCTCTAATCTAATTCCGAAGGTGTCTCTCCTGGTTGCATCATGATTTCCTTGAACCCCACAATCCACTGTGCCTTAGATTTATGCCTACTGAATTCTTTATTCAGTGTTGTCTGGATGTCTGTCACTCCAACATTTGGGTTATCATTAGAGTACTTGATGTACCATGTTAGTGCGTGATCCTGTAGAGCACTAACCAATGTAGCCTTCTTCATGTGATCATCTGTAATGCCCTAAGCTTCCCATATAGCTTTCACGATGAACCAAAACTGGTCCGGGTCCTCATTTACCAAGCATTAAAGAAAGGAAACTTCATTAAATTTGCCATACTGAATCACGATGGAGGTGGAGGTGGTATGGGTAAAGTAGCAGGTGATGGTAGTGAAGTTGGAGGTGGTGTGGGTGGAGGTGGTAGTTGCAGGAATCCTTGTGTTATTAACTGAATAGAAATTCATGGAGAAGCCTATGTTACTCCCTCTTCGTCACCTCGTGGAGGTGAAATCAATGGACTATATTCGGGACCCTTTCTCCCTTCGTTCCTATAAGTTTTTCCACTTCGCGTAGCTCCAAACATCAAGGTAGCTACATAACCTACTTTTCACACAATAACATTTTAATCTAGGTATTCAAATATTTCAAGTACTTATCTTGCGGTTCTTTGAAAAAAACGCCACTCCGCCTCGCTGTAGCTAAATGAGGCATCAACCGCGAACTCAGTCACAAATCCTCCTATGACGTGATCGAGACAATGATCGACAGCGTGGGTGATCTTATCCTCAGATGCTTCCAATTTCTATACTAGCTCTGAGGTCCAAGCAATATGACTGTCAAGTTTCCACCTTCCTTGGCTATTTGCTAGCTTCGCGACCCACTTGTATAGCTCAATCGGAAAGGAACAGAAAAAAGATATCGTGGATCTCTGTATATAGGTACCTATCCAACCACTATTCCTTTGTCAGTCGTGGGTTTCTATTCTCCTGCACCACGAATTCGTGGACCTTCTTATCCAACCAGTCTCTGATCTATTTCTTAGTTGGATTCCAATGATATGACATCACACATCTCTTATGCAGATTTCATTCCCAGCAATAGAACCATTTGTTGGCTTGTGGGGCCCTGACCTAGGTTCAACGTTAATTATCTAAGAAAATCCCTACACTATTGGCCCTATCGGCATCAGCCCATGGAGCATGGACCAAAGTCTCACCCGAATCAGTATGGGGGATGCTGGAACCAAGTTTCTGCACCCTGAGATGATTACGATGTCAGTTTATTCCTTCTATTCCTGCCTTTGCACATGTTACTTAGCTCTAGGGCTTACTAGACTTACCCTCTATTCTACCCTTCAGAACCTCCATGAAAATGTACGATTGACATTTGCACAGCCCTAACCTGTGGCTTAGGTACTTTTGCATTTCTAGGGAAACATATCGTGCAGATTCCCAAAATAGTCTAAGTGTCTTACTTATCTTATTAAACAATCATAATTAGCACTATGTAAATAGATGTTCTTACTTGCGTTCACTAAATCAACGAAATTACATACATTCATGCATCATATAAGCATTATAAATGGAATTAATACACAACACAACAAGATGCATTAACTGAAACAAAGACATATAATTTGCAAAATACTTCTCTTTATTGATATCTTCAAGTGATTACAGACTCTATCCGCCCTGTGCACATAGCTGCAGGGGTCCACACACTTAGTTGTGGACTTTTATCCTAGGCCTCTGTGCACTCAGCTATAGAGCCTCTACCTATGCTATGACCCGAAACTTATACTTCTTACTTTAGAGCTATCACTATCGAACTTCTTACTCTTCTATTCATGGTTAAAACTACTTAGATCTTAGCTCTTTTTATTAAATCTTTTACAACAGACTTTACTTTACAAAAATAAGGGTGGACAAACCTTTATGACTGATGACACCTTCACGCTCCGTGACCACAAAATGCGAAAACTTTACTATTTTATTACAAAATTCGACCCAAAACATGGGCTTTTAGCCCCAAAAATTTCCTTGGGGGATCCCGTTCCCAACAATCACCCCTGTTGAAATTATCTTCTTTAGTCTTGTAGTCATAAATCGTATTTATCCTTTCGTGAAGTTTAGAAGTATTCTAAAATAATTCTTCCTTAGTTTGGTGTAAATTTATCATCTAACTTATTCTTCGTTGTACATCATTCAGTTCGCTTCCCACTTCCTGTAAAATATTTATGACTGCAATAGAAAGAGATGAAGGAAAGACAATATCAACCCCATACACCAACTGAAAAGGAGACATGCCTATGGATTTCTTGTTACATACTTTCTCCATGCATAAACAATTAATGAGAATTTTATGCTAGTTCTTCTTATTGACCTCCAAAACTTTCTTGATTATGTTTGTAGGTTTTAACCCCGTACAGAAATTACCTGCATACAAATTCTAAATCACAGGAAAAATAAAAATGTGAGAGCATAAAACATAAAACACATATACACATAGATTTCCCACTGGATCCCAAAACCGGGGCTACCAGCTTGATTTTTCATTATTTTCCTTTCAATGTTACAATACATATTTATACATGCCAAAGCATCCAATAC
>APFE030835622.1:0-51573 GCA_000404065.3 Pinus taeda | reverse complement strand
AAAGCATCCAATACCATGGACCGAAAACCATCGCATCCAAAACCATGGACCGAAAACCATAGGTAGGTTCACCCAACCTAATATAGGGTCCAAAAAAAAAATTCTCGGGGCGCTGCCACGAACCCCATAGAGGGGGGCTACCTACCCCTCTCAAACCCCCCGGTAGGGGGGGCTGCCACCCCCCCTCTGCACAATCGGCGCAACGAAGGGGGGGCTCCACCCCCCCTCTAACCCCCCAGTTCACTTCATGGGTTAGTCGTGGAAAGAATATAACACAACCCAACAATATTGATCAAAGATTTATTTGAAGATTCAGCTAGCCGATTCCCTTGCGGATAATAAGAGGTTGAATGATATGATACTTCTCACAAAACTCCACCATCATTTTTTACTTAAAAGAATCAACATTATTGTTGATTATCTTCTGCTAGCAGCCAAATCTAGACATGACATTAGATTCAATAAGCTGAATGACAATAGAATCAGTAGATTTCCTGGTTGGGATCACTTCAATCCATTTGGTAAAGTAATCCGTGGCTATTAAGATCCATTTGTGTTGTGTTGACGATGAATGATGGATCTCCCCAACAAAATCAAGGACCCACTGCTGGAATGGAGCTAAGACTGAAACAAGTTACATTGGCAATGGTAAAATTTTTCTTTACCTCTGAAAGATATGGCATTCATGACAACTCATCACTATTTTATACACATCAGAAAAAAGAGTTGGCTAATAAAACCAAACCCTCAAATTTTTTTTGGTTGTAGTTTTCTAGAAGGGGTGGCCACCATAATATCCCTTATGGAAATCACTCATCACATACTTTGCTTCATTTTCAACAAGACAATTCAGCAACATGCCACCTGGATCTTTCCAAAACAAGACACCATCAAGAATACAATATTTTGAAACTTTCAACTTTAATGATCTACTTTTATCTTTGGGAACTTCTAGCAGAGGATTTAAATGTTGCAATACATAGACTATATTAGGGTACCAAGGAGATGAAGTAAACATGTCTAATACCTATAACTGTGAATCTTCTACTTCTTCTTCAGAAAGGGAAGCAATCAGATTGATATCTAATGCATGCAAATTAGATTCGGCCATGAGATTTACCAAACCTTATCCCTTGATCAAATTTGTCGGTTTAATCTCCAAATCATATTCCAGCATTGTTGTAATCTATTTTCGCCTCTTGCCTTATGAATCTATCTGCATGAGAAATTATTTCATTGTTGTTGTTGGAACATAAGCTACAATATATGAATGTAGAATGTAAACTTGAAAGTCCTTAAGTTCTTTCACCAAGGCTAAAGCTTGCTTCTCAGTAACGTTGTAATTTAGCACATCATCTCTTATAGTTCAAATGAAAAAAGCTATAGGTTGTTCATTTTTCTGATCCCTCTTTTGCATTAAGGCAACAACTAAAGTATGCTCAGAAGCGAAAGAAAATATAATAAAATATGAAGTATAATCAGGACTGATCAAAGTAGGAGCAGTAGATAATGAAAATTTAATCACATTAAATGAATTCTTAGCATCTTCAAACCATATTACCTCACTATATTTCCTCAGCATATTTGTCATCTCTCTCAAGCGTTCAACAAGGCCGGGGATGAATCTCCTCAAAAAGTTGTTTTTTCCATTAAATGATTGAATCTCTTTTTCTGTTTCTTGGAAAATCTAATTGTTGGATTGCTTCAAATATAGAAGGTTCGATGTGAATACCATATTTGGAAATAATGTTCCCCAACAGTTTACCTTCCTCCATGACAAATAGGACCTTTTTTGGATTCAACAAAATGTCAAATTTTCTTCATCTATGAAAAACAATTTTTAGATGATGTAAGTGCTCTTCATCAGATTTATAAAAAACTATGAGATCATCTAACTAAATAACCAAAAATACATCCTTTTTGCTAGAAAAAGAAATGTCCATTGTCCGTTCAAATGTCGCCCCCACATTCTTCAATCCAAACGTAATCTTGGCATACATGAATGTGCCCCATGGTGTCATAAAGGTTATTTTCAACTGATCATCTTCATGCACCAAAATTTGATTGTAGCCTGAGTATCCATCAAGAAATGACATCCTGCAAAACCAAACTACCCTCTGTAGAATATGATCCATCTTCGAAAGAGGATAATTGTCCTCTAAGGACACTTTGTTCAAGTTCCTAAAATCAATACAAAGATGAATCTCTCCAGTCTTCTTCCTCACTGGCACAAGATTTGAGATCCATTCAAAAAAATGAATAGGAGCTATAATACCATATTTGTAAAGTCTATTTACCTCTTTCTCAATGGATGCAACAATTTTGGATTAATCCTCCTCAGCTTTTAATGGAATGGCTTCTGATCGGGCTTGACTGGTATAGTATGCTAGATTATGTTCTTGTCATACACCTTTAGATTTAAATAATCCCAAGTAAATACATCTGAAAATTTAGTCATCAATGCAATGTACTTACTTTTCACCTCAGGGGATAAACACTTCGTCAATTTGACTGTCTCAGGGTTGTTAGCTGTACCAACATTTATATCTTCAACACCTTTTTCTGTGGGTACCATGGTGTGATTTTTGGCAACATCATCACAATCAAATAACTCTTCCAAAGGAACAATACATCAATGGATTTTATTATCTTTCAACTGCAACATTTCAACCTTAGTAGCCTCAATTTCCTGATCATTCTCATCACATGCATCATCAATATGGGAATTCATAAATTCATCGTCCATCTGCAGAAATTTATTATTCTTTTTTTCATCCCAAAACACCTATCAATGTCTCAGATTGCCAGGGACGTGTAGGTGGTGTTTAACATGAATTAAATACTTCTTATTTGAGTGGATAGGAATCTTGAACATACTTGCTATAGTAGTAAGGGAATCAACCATAAAATTATGACTTCTAGGAATCAAAGACAAAGTATATTTGAAAATGTTTTGAGAATGTCAATGACAACATTTTGATAAGCTTGCATCCTTGGATGCTTGACCTGGTACTCCCCTTTTACCTATTTAATCACCAACTCCGAGTCACCATAATCTGCACTTTTCTTTGCTCCCATATTTTTGAGAATTTTAAGGCCAACAATTAGTTCTTCGTGCTCTGCCTCATTATTTGAGCAATAAAAAGCCAACTTATATGAATTCAATCTTACATTGCGAGGAATTTTACATGACTGATGCAAGGGACCATGAATCCACATGCAAATCCCAACTCCTTCCTTCCCCAATTCACCATCAATCTCAATGTTCCAAATACTATCTTATTCATTTGGAAACAGAGATTTGGAAGGATGATCTCTCTGACTTTTTAGAGGATGACTCACTCTCTCAACAATTTGTGTTTCTAGCACTAATTCAACAATCCCTTCGAGTGAATTTTCTGGCTACAAACAATTTGCATCATTTTTCTATTTTTGTGCAATCAAATCTTCCTATACACTACTTATGAAATTCGAAACTTCTAAGTTTTCTACAATTTAACTATCAACATCAATTGGACTCAAATCACTATACAAAATGAAATACTCTAGGTCAGTATGTACAACATGGATGGGGTGATTATTGTGCTTCTCTTTTCTACCAATCATGAATTTCATCTTCTTCTCCCAATACAATTTCCTAAGCTACCGAAATGCATGTATAGTAGCATATGATAAATCAAGTTGCAAGGTTCCTTTCAACTTTCCCTCCCAACACCGTGAGAGCAACATGTCAGACCATGGAGGTATATTAGCGACCACTATCCATCAATACATTCTTGGCTAGTATTTGGTAAAGGGACACTACTATGTCTTTGAGAAGACCAAGGCATTTCACTCTTAATGAATCAAATGAATAGAGGTCATGGTAGGGTTAGGTGATATCTAATCCTAGTTTGTCCATAATGGATTTTGGCATAAGGTTATGTGGGGCCCCGAAATCTAACATGACATTATGGAGGATAAAATCATGGAGTTTCAAACTAAGATAGAAAGGCGAGACTTCATTATCTTAAAGACTTCCATTTTTAATTGAACCAAACATAATTACAGGATCATCATCAACAACATTTACTGTGTCTAAAATACGATCTACTTTCAACATATTAGCAATCTAGGATTTGTATTTGTCATTCTTAACTAGTTTAGTTAGAGGAATTGAAACTTTCAACTCTGATATTTTATTCTCTAAACTAAACAGATTGGATTTATTGTCTACCTTTTTCCCATCAATGTCCTTCTGTTCAAGTTGCCCTTTGTGATGAGACTCCATTTTCTAACTTTCAGTTTGAGCCTCCTTATCCTTCCTTACATTTTTGGTGGAAACTTCATTATTTTTATCCTGAATTAGAATGATGATCTCCTTTTCTCTATTTTGATCTGCAAAAGCTACTTCTTTTTCTTATGCATCCCTTTGAGCAGTTTTCCTTTTCTGATGTAATGTAACTGACACATTCCTGCTCCTCAAATTGTATTGTTTCTAAAATTGGCTTAGAGAATTCTAATATCCTCATTGGTACTCTTGAATCTACACTTCCCTTGAATCATCATTTGCAGGGACAAGTTGTTGATCACTTGGTACAATAGATTTCGGGGAAAATTTATCTTCCTCAATCAGGAAAGTAGGTAGTTAATCTTCGTCAAAGAAATGATGAGTGTAGTTTTTCTAAAAAGGAATTTTGACCTGTCCCTGAGGATCCTGAGTTGTCTACTCTTTCTTCTTATTTGTGAATTTTTCCTTGTAATTTGGATTCCGTATTGAAGGCTCTTCTTGTTGATTACGACGGTCATTTTGTCCATCATTCTTTCCATGGCCTTTATGAGAGTGTCTTGTTTACCATCAATAGAAGGGGTGGACTCCTCCTTAATGGCGACTTTCTTCTCCAATTTCTTAGGTTTTAATTGGGAATTCATGATCAGTAAATTAGCCTCCTCACTCACTGCATTCTTCTGCATTTCTTCCAAAGTTGTAGGATCTCTCTCCCTAAGCTGATAAGCCATATCTGAGTCAAATGCATTAGGGTGGTGAAGTAGTGTTAAACCAGGGGGTTTCATGTCATTAGGGATGGAATTGTACACAAGATTGAACCTTGTTGTGAACTCCTACACTGCCTCATTCGGGTTTCTTTTCATGGAATTGTACTCCGCCAAAATATGTAATGTATTCTTCTTCTCTTGCCACCAAGCTAAGAACAAATCTATCAACTACTGAGAGTTATTGATGGAATTAGCTTCCAAACTATGAAACCACTTTTTCACATTCCCAAAAAAGCTCTGTGCTATTATTCTCATTTTGGCATCTTCGTCATCAACCTCTTGTAGATCGATGAAATCCACCAGTTTGTCAACATGTTGTTGCACTATAATTTTGGGATTTCTATCAAACCAAGGAAGTCTTTGGCCATAGTATGGAGGTAGATTTGCAAGTTGACCAAGCAATACTAAAGGATCAAACCTTGCCATGACTGTTGTAGAAAGTTGTATGAGAACTTCAATGGGTTGTGTTGATTGAGATGATGATGTCAAAGGAGGTAGTGGTGGATTAACAATAGTAGATGTGGTGGTAGATGTATTTGGAGGGATAGTAGAGGATATAGTAGCAGACAAAATTTCAAGTTGATATTGGATATAGGCCTTTTCGGTGGTGATTTAAAGTTGGTCAACAAGGCTTTGAAGCTTATCAAAGTTGGACCAAACCTCGTGATTCAGTTTAGGAAACAAAGATTTAGCAAAAGGTATAGAAGAAAATATTTAGAAGTAGGCAAGTAGGAATCAAACCTTATAGGGTAAAAAACTACTTCTGAAAGAAAAGACTTAGACTTTGATCTACAAAGAGATAGCTCGAATTAAATATAAAAAAAAAGGTCCTCAACAATGAATAGTTGATGAGGTAAAGAGATGTTTCTTACCAATTTTTGAGTTCCACTTTCAGGAAGAGGGGCTTTGAATTTTCTTAGAATTTTCTTCGGATCATCAACAACCGAAGGTGGATTTGGGTTAGGATTTGAACTTATGTGTCTTTTAGGAGCCATATTTTTTACACCTTGAACTTGGTGTGATTTTTAAACCATCCTTCTTTGAATACTAGAATCTGTCACCCACAAAACAAGTCTTTAATGCACTCTTAGAACTAATCCCAGGAATAATATATCGATCATTTCCCTGGAAACGACGCCAAAATGTTATCCTCCACAATATGGCAAGGCTGAGAAGGGAGACCAAATGAGGTAACCTGAAACCACTTGGGTTCAGTAGCTAGCCCTGCTAAACCAGAGAGGGATCTCTCTACGAATTCGCAGCCAATGAACACTAAAATGGGAAATGATGTTAGGCTAGATATGTTAGGCTCAAGTAGGGTTTTGAAATTTTTAGGTTTTGATGTTCGATAAGGGATGAAAACCAGGTAGCTAGGTCAAAGGATCAAAGGGTTACATTAGAAAATATATAGAGGAGCAAGGTAACCATGATGTTTTGATAGCTTTAGGGTTTGTAGGTGTAGTGTAGTGTTTGGAAGAAGAAAAAGTTATTCATGAGCATGACCACATGAATTCATTAAGTTAGAAGGAGAATTACACAAAATGATATTCCCATAAGAACAGAGCTTTATGCAAAGAATTTTGTTTGTAAACTTTAAGGAAAACCACTGAAGAAAGAATGTATGGAAAGGAAAGATGTATATCATTCAATAAAACTATAAGTGAGAAAATACATCATAACAAACTCACTACACATGAATTCCTAGATAATAGCTGCAACTGCATCCTTTGATTTCTTGAATAAAATGTCCAAGTACAAGCTACAAGTCTTCACTCCTCTAATGTCCAACATGTTCTATGACTAAGAAAATGATACATATATACAAAAATAATATCTCCCTGCTCTCAGGATTCGAATCCATGAGTCTAGGAACTACTACATGAGGTGTTCCAACCAAACCCCAATGTCTAGGGAGGTTAAAACAACTCCTCTAATTAAACTTTGACTCAAACCACTCTCATTAATGAAGCCTAAATTTACATAAAACAACTTTAAAAAGACTATTTACCCATCATTTCATCAAGGTTAATCAATTACATCATAAAAAATTGAATCCAATTGATAAAACTAAAGAAAATATATCAAAGGCAAAAACGCAGTGAAATCAGCAAAAAACGCAGTGAGCCTGGAGAAAATGTAGTGAACTTGGGAGAAATGGTTTTTGAGGGCCTTCCTGAAGTCCAAATTTTGATCTTGGTCCCTCATTGAAAATATGAGGATGTTCTCTACATGATGGAATCTTCAGGAGCTGAAAAATGTCACTTCTAGCCCCTCAAAAGTGCATTCTCCCACAGGTACATTAGAAAATGCAACGTGGTCTTCAATGGGGTTGTAGTGGTTTTTAGGTGGTTTTTGGGCATTTATCCTGTCAAAATCTACTAAAATTATGTTCCCCTCATGTCAAAAGTGATGTATGAACCATTCCATATATAGACATGTAAGCAAAAAGTGATTTGGAGCTCCCTATCAAAAATGCAGTGTGGAGCACATTATATTTTTGTCTCCATGATTGTGTCAAAATGTGCAAAAATTCTCAAAAATCCAAAATTTCTCCAAAACTCTTCAAAATTGGTTTATGAGGTCCTTAGGTTCTATGCTATGCTATGAGGTAGGCATGAACAAGCAAGTCCAATTTTACCTTCCACGTTTTCTTGATTAAGGTTTCATTGAGTTTCTCCTTTAACGCTTGACCTTAACCCTAACAACCTAATTCCTGGTGTCATAATCAGAATCCATGTGTCTTTATAGCCTATTGTCTTTGTTATCCCTCTTGAGAAGCTTCTCCAAATGGAAATTCACCTTGTCAAGCCAAAATTCTCTATCCTTGTTGATTTTTACTGCAATTAGGTCAACCAAAGTCATCTGTTGTCTTTGTTGTTGAAGTGATCTTTTGAGGCCTTTGGTCCTTATCACCTACTCCTGATATTCATTTGAATCCAATGCATCCATCACTGCTTTTACCTTTATATCCTCTTTGCCAACATTAACCTCATGCTTTTCCAAAAGTAGTTGATTTACCTTCAATTGCTGATTCTCCTGATCTAGGAATGAAATCATGAAGTTTGCCTTTCATAAAACATCCTTGAGTTTTTCTATCTCAACATCTATCTCCATGATGACTTGGTCCATTGACTTATGCTCCTGAGTAACCTTCAAATCAACCATGACAATTTTAATGTGAAATCCTCATCTTGCAATGGTGTTCCATACTGTGATTGTGATCCTTGCTTTGCTAATGTTGCTTATGTAAGCTTGGTCCCTTCCACACAATGTGGAGTAAACACAAGAATCCTTCCTTTCTAATATGTCTAAGTCACTTCAAGCCTAGGTATCCTCTCAATTTTATGTCTGCTAGATGAGCCACTCTTCACATGCTTAGGTGTTGCTGATGATGTACTTGGACTTGCAGATTGACTAGTAGAAGACAACAAAACATCTAACTGAATGAATGTTTCCCAAGTGATGTTCTTTTGAGTTAGATGATGCAATACAATAATCTTTATGAGGGCATGGTGAAAAAGGTTTTTTTCATTGTCACTCTGTCTATGCTACACCTTGTCTTCCATCTTATAAAAAAAATTGTAGAGGTAGTAGGCTATGTTTAGTGGCTTTACTACTATGAAATGCATGAGAAATATGACATGGAATTTGTAAAATATTAAGAATCTTTCTTCACATGTAGAGTATTTCATTATAACACTCATCAATGGAGCAAATTTGTCAAGGAGTTGTGCAAAAGGAAAAACCTTCATAATGTTGTGTTTGTAGTGGCCTTTGATGAAAGGTTGGTAGTTTTGCAAACCCAAACATAAGTTATTAAACCATTTTTATCCATTTTGGGTATCCCTATGGCTACTGCTATGATTTTAGTTGAGATATTGAAAGTAACACCTGCAATAGTGACCTTATCTCTCCTCAAATGAGTGGCAAACAAACTGGTCAATTTGTCATGGTATTTGACTCTTTGAAATAACTCACAAAACCCTAAAAACTCTACAATCCCAAAGCACTATTTGGATAGTGGGAAAGACATAAAATCCTTAGTGTTTAGTAGTTCATATGTCAATATTTGACCTACATTGTTATATGATTTCTTCTCCTCCTCCATTTTGATTGTGTGCAAGTAAAACCCTAATTAGGAAAATAAGGGATTTGAATGAGGGGATAGGATGGAGAATTTAGGGAAGGGGAGAGGGGGTAGGAAAATTTAGGCAGATGAGCAAGCATGTTAGGGACCTTTGGGAAGTGGAATGAGGGAAAATGGGTATAGGGTCTAGTCTAGAGAATTAGAAAATAGCCCAACTAGTGAAAATAGTGAAAACACAATGTAGGGAGTGATAGAGGTTTGCAACATGAAAACAAAGGAAATAGAATTATTAGAGAGGTGGAGAGATTAGAAATTACTTGCTGAAAGAATTAGAAGACTTAAGTTAACGTGGAAAACTGTTCAAAATAGGTGTTAGGGCCCTTAGAGAGAAAACACAATAAAAACTTGAAAAAACGCAACGAAATTTGGAAAATGAAGCGAAAACTAGAAAACATAGTGAAATATGAGTAAGCACAGTGAAATACTAAGAAAATGCAGTGAGACAATTTGGATTGCCCTTGGGATTGTTTCTACCTCTAAAAATGTTGAGGGAATGTCTTGTTGGTGAGCGAGAGCTATTTAGTAATGAATATAAGAGAGAGAAGTGGAATGGAATGTTCTTTATAGATTTTGGAACTCAATTTTATAATGGTAGGTTGGCCCACCATACATTTTCACTTTGCTTTGGAAATAACTATGTAACTTTGGAACTTTGAAATAAAACTTTGAAACATAAAATTTATTACATCACTTTGAAATTAATCACACTTTATAACAAACCTTTTGAGCAAAACCCTATCACTACTTCATTTGCTGGATTTATGAATGACATGACAGTTTTGATGACTCTAACCCTAATGACCTAATCATGACACTAAGCTAAATGAAGACTGTGGTGATACGAATGAGATGATGATGATGAATTTTCAGTGATGGCACATCCAACTGAGTGATGGTAGTGACCGACACATGAAAATTTTGAAGGAACAACAATAGACCTAGACAAAATAGTGAGTGACCAAATTTTATTTTGAAAACCTAGTGAAATGATAATATTTGACTCGAGAACCATAACAAAACCTTGTAAGAGTATACTTGATCACTGAGGATAGGCAGAACTGGTTGACACTAACACTCTTAAGCTTGACCTTATGATATCTGTTAGGGTCCTATAATTTATAGGACTTCAAGGTGATTGAGTATTTTGTATTCGTGATTTTATATTGTACATAAGTTTCAATATTCAAATGATTTCCAAAAATATATGAAAAAGAAAATGAAAAGAGGGTATGTTAAGAAAATAAATAAATAAAGGAAATAATAACCCCACAAAAGAATAAATGGAAAATAAAACGGAAAGTGCTCCAAGTCTAAATTCCACTATTGATAAGTTAGTTCTTTTAATTCATTATCAAATAAGGTTGTGTGCCTTAGAACACATTAGTTAAATGAAATACTCTAGATGTTAAATGCTCAATGTTGATGAGATTCAACATGTGAAGAAAGATTCTTAATATTTTTGCCTTAGAACACATCAGTTAAATGCTCAATGTTGATGAGATTCATTTTTTATCTACCAAAAAGAAATATCAATTCAAAATCAAAACTCAAATACGACCTTTCATTTGAAACAATAGGGCAACATGGGAAGAAGTAGACAAATAGTCGAAAGTGATGCAATTCAGCCTCAACTTCACATGATCATATGATCCAATAGTGGTTGTTGAAACCTAATCATAGGGATTGGGTGAACAACTATAATTAGTGTAAATAAATAATAGAGAAAATGGAGAGTCATCGGGAGATGAACTTAACAATCACTCCCTCTTGTATATAATAATGAACAAATTGAATGAATAATATGATTACATTTGAGGAGTTACCTCCTGGTCTGAAATGGTATCAGATCCAGTGCCATTTTTGGCTTCCCTCTCTGCTTTTTAACTCCCTTCTGCCTATTTTTTGCCTATTTTGCAGAACTGACCTCTTGCAACCACTCCACAGGTGTGGCTCTCTCAAGAATTTGATAATCCTCCTCCTTGTTTTCCCCTTTCTTGCAACTATTTCCCCTCTCTGGAAACTGCTGCAAATGTTCGACTGGTTATGTGAGGCAATTTCTCCACAGGCGCAGTTGAGGTATCACTCCCACACCTACATGCATGCTGCCTACCGATATACCTCTCATGGTTTCATCACTCTCTTGGTTTCATAGTGTTAAACACGGGTGCGATGAATGAAATTCTCTTATGACTATGTATCGGCATTCTGGACCCTAATCAAGTATTTTTCTCTATTCATACATTTTATTTATAAGTCATAGTCAATTAGTGTTAAGTGTTAACTGTAGAAATTTCTACAAATCCAACTCTAATACCATGTAGAAAATCTGTGATAGGTTAACCCAATAATGCAATATAAATCAAAGTAAAATACTATAACTTTCTTCTACTATCAATTTGATGAAGCCTAAAAATCGAGCTGAACAATATAACCAGAAGAAGAAGAATCAATGGCACAATACACATGAAAATACTTTTGGGAAAGCCTCAGCTAAAAAACCCACACTATTGTATTATCATACATGGTGGAAATACATAGGAATTATATAAAGCCTTAGCTCTCATAGCTAGCTAGCTCTCAATACAATCCTCACAGATGCTCATAGGAAATCTTGGCTTCTCTCCAACCTTCCTCTTTTCCCTCCAAGATCCTATTTCCTTGTGCTGTTCCTTGTGGATTATTCTCCTTTACCAAGTGGATGATCTTCCTCCAAAACCATGCAATCCTCAAGGATAAATCCTTGACTGCATGCATGATTTTTCTCCATGAGAAAACACATGCAATTGATAGTACACTATCCTTGAACATTTATCTCAATTGGGTCTTTCTCAGAATAGACATGCATGAGTTCTGATGAGGGAATCTTAAGTTAATTGGAGTAGCACTAGTTGAGTGCACTAATGCATCAACTGACTATTAACTCACTATTAGTTCCTTAAACATCTTGGAACTAATTTAACAGGACTTAACTCAGTCAACTGAGTTAAATGATTACAACTAAAATATAACTCAATCTTATCTCCTCAATTTAAGAGATAACTCTTGCATGACTTTAGAAAGTCTTCTAGCTTGAATTTCTCCAACTACTTAATTTAAAATAAATTAATTAATTATTTCCAAGTAGATGTTAAGACTAAATTCGATTTTAATTCACAATTTAATTCAATGACAAATTAAATTGGAATATTCTTGTTGCCATATTTCAACACTCCCTCTCAACAAGAAATGGATTATCTGCCACCCCGATCCTATCTCTATGGAACTTAGACTTTGACAATGCCTTTGTCAAAATGTCAGCATCTTGCTCCTCTGTCGAAATATACTGTAGCAACAAGATCCTCCTCGCTACACAATCTCTAAGATGATGATATTAGATGTTGATGTGCTTGGACCTATCATGAAATACTGGATTCTTAGAGAGTTTGATACAACTCTGATTATCACAATAGATCACAGCTGGATCCATCCTCTAATCAAACAAACCAACTAGGATTTTCCGCATCCAGATGGCCTCACATGTTGCCTGACTTGCAGCCATGTATTCTGCCTCTACTGAGGAGAGTGCAACCAAACCTTATTTCCTATTGTACCAAGAAACTGTCATTAAACCAAGGTTGAAAATCCCTCCTAATGTTCTCTTCTGATCTGATGGACTCCCTACCCAATCTGCATCAGCGAAGCCCTGTAGCTTCATTCCCCCTGTCCATCTATAACATAATCCATACTAATATGTGCCTCTGCGGTATCTCAATACATGCTTTTATGACTTCCAAAACATCTTGGTAGGCTGAACCATCGCTTGACTCAGCTGGTTCACTGCATAGCACAAATTTGGTCGTGTGTTCACTAAGTACACCAGTGAACCCACAAGCTACCTATACACAGTAGCCTCTACCAATTCTATTGAAGTAGCAACCTCCTTCCTCTAGTTACCTTCTAAAGGAGTCTGCATGGGCTTGCACTTCTCCATGTGGAATCTCCTAAGTATCTCGTTGGCATACTCGCCCTGAGACACAAATAAGTCCCCATCCTTCTGCCACACTTCCATGTCAAGTAATGCATGAGACCCATGTCTTTCATCTCGAATTAACTTGCAAGTTCCTCCTTGAAAGACACAATCAACTGATCATCACCAGTCAATATGAGATCATCAACATAAAGTACGATGATTAACAACTTACCTTTCACCACGATGTGGTACAAGTTCACATTTGCTTCACTCTTTGTGAAGCCCAACCCGATGAATTAGTTGTATATCCTGGTGCACTAGGCAGGAGGTGCTTGCTTCATCCTATACAATGCTCTCTTGACTTGGCACACATACGATTCATGATAAAAGGTCTCAAAACCTTCCGGCTTCTCTATGTACAACTCTTCCTCAATCTAGCCATTGAGGAATGTAGTCTTCACATCCATCTGATGGATCTTCCAACTCATCTGTGCTGATAGTGCCAATATAGATATGGTAGATGAGTACCTTATGACAGGAGAAAAAGTCTCATCATAGTCAATCCCCTCGACTTGTGAAAAGCCATAGGAAAGAAATATTGCCTTATGCTTCTCCACACTACGATGAGAAGCTTGCTTTACTTTGTTCTCCAGTCTCAGAACCACGTCCCAAACACTGTTACAAACTATGGAGTCATACTCCTCCACCATAGCATCAACCCAAATTGGCTGCTGCACTACTTCCTCAAAGGAAGATGGTTCGGTCTCAACACATTCCCTAGCAAGGACCATGTATCCAGTGTACCTCTTAGGTGACCTCCTCTATTTGCGCTGAGAAGATGGTGCTCCCACATTCTCTCTCGCATCCTCCAACAATCTATGAGCTTCTTTTGTGCGCGATTGTCCATCTCTGGAAGACTCTGCTTGAGTGGATGCCTCCACTCTTGGAACCTCTGCATGCAGCTGATCCACATCATTCTGAGGCTCCTCCTCCTTAGGAACCAATAGTTCCTCCACAACCTATAGTTGGAGCTCCCTCTCAAGATAAACTCGCATGGCCTTCTGCTCATAAAACTTGAGATCTTTGTGAACCACTATCCTCCGACTAGTAGGAAAGTACACTGAATAGTTGTGAGGCACATCAGTGTACCCCACAAATATCCCAAACTTTGTTGTTGGCTCAAGCTTCTTCTGTGCATCCTTTGTCACATGGAAATATACCAATGAGCCAAAGATCTTGAGGTGACCCACATCTGGTCTCTTACCGTAGAAAGCTTCCTCTGGTGTCTTCATCCCATGTATGCGATGCAGGCTTCTATTCTGCAAATAGACCATTGTGTTGTATGCCTCAACCCATAAGTGAAGTAATAGGCCTTGGTCATGCAACATTGCTCGTATTGCCCCTACAATAGTTCTGTTCTTCCTCTCGGACACCCCATTCTATTATGGGTTAGTGCCGTCAACTCTCATTTAATTCCTTCCACTGCATAAAATTCCTTAAACTCTTAAGAGACATATCCTCCACCATTATCGCTTCTGAAGGCCTTGATCTTCTTCCCTGCCTCTTTCTCAACCAAATCTTTGAACTCAGAAAACGTTTTGAAGATTTCATCCTTCTTCTGCATGAAATAAATCCAACATTTATGAGAATAGTCATCAATGAAAATCACATAATAGCCTTGCCTTTTTGTGGATGCCATCGAGAATGGTCCACACAAATCAGTATGAGCTCACTCTAAGATAGCCTATACTTGACTATCTTGATCATCAAAGGAAGACTTAGTGTACTTCCCTAAGGTACAACCTTTGCATGTGTCAACTTGCTCAAGTTTACCTTTGGGAAGTCCTGTAGATATCTGTTGCATTATCTCCAAAGCCCCATTATGCAAATTTCCCAACCGCCTGTGCCACAACTTGCCAATGTCTTGGCTTTGCACCAATTCTGCTTTTGTACTTAATGCTACACAATCATCTACCTCTAGTTTATAGAGATTCTTCACCTGAATCCCTCTCCTCTTGGTCTGACTCATGTCTATGTGTCTTATGAACACCTTTCCTTTACTAAAGACAAAATTGTGGCCTTTGTCCTCCAACATCACAACCAACACCAAGTTCTTCTTCAGTCTAGACACATACATCACATCTATTAAGGTGAGAGGAGCTCCATGCTCCCTCTGAAAAGAAACGGTGCCCAGTCTTAAAACATTATACCTTTCATTGTCACCCATCTCTATGCACATATTGAGGTCTTTATACTCTAAGGCACCAAATAAGTTTTATCACCAGCATGTGGAATGAGGCTTCACTGTGAAGATACCAGACACAACCCATCATCAATGACATAATGCATGCACTAAGGGTAAAGTTGATTTCGAATTGAGAGGCTAATGCCTCACCTTTCGATCCATTTGAGGATCCCTTCTTGGACTTCTTCGATGGGCAATTAGTCGCATAATGTCCCATCTTGTGACAATTAAAGCATCTTACTTTAGAAATGTCACCCTTCTTCCCTCCATGAGATGAATTTGATTTGAAATGGGAAGCCTTCCCCTTCCCTTTCCTTGCCTTACTTGCTAAGGTCAGATTTTCTTCATCATCATTCTTGGATGAAGAACCATCTCGTGTGCTCCTCCTGATCTCCTCCTGCATAAGATTCAACCAAAGTCATTCCCAATCCAACAGTATCTCCCTTCTATTCACAGAGTCCTGGGCCAAGGAGAGCAAGGCTCACCATATCATCATCGGTAGCAGTTATTCCCACATTGCCAAGCTCGTCTTTGTGGGTGGTGAGCTTGTTCAGATATGTGGAAATAGTATCTTCCTTCTCCATCTTGATTCTTTTAAGCTTATCCTTGAGTGCCAATTTCCTCTGGTCGCTAATATTCTAGTAAAGGTCCTTCAGTGTCTTCCACATTGAAAATGGAGTATCCTTCCCATGGAGACTCGAGACAATATGGTCTCAAACTCCCTCAAGGATGATCCGTCTCACCTTCACCACAAACTTCTTCCACTCAGCCAACTCTTGTGCATTACTTGAAGCTGGCTTTGGGATTTCTTGATCAATGAATTCCTTCAAGCCATTGTCTTCTAATATAGCGTCCATTCTATCTTTCCATGCTATGTAATTTAGGTTACCTTCCAATACATACTTGAGTCTCAAGCCATAGAATGCAAAAGGCCAACCTTGAAGTATGATATGAATTTGATTTGCACCTTCAACGCCGAAATTCAAACTTTGAATTCTCTTCTCAGTATGCTATTCACAGCTCTGATACCATGTAGAAATTTCTATAAATACAGCTCTGATACCATGTAGAAAATCTGTGATAGGTTAACCCAATAATGCAATATAAATCAAAGCATAATACTATAACCTACATCCACTATCAATTTGCATAATCTTAAAGATCGAGCTGAGAAAATAACCAGAAGAAGAAGAATCAATGGCACAATGCACATGAAAATACTTTGGAGAAAGCGTCAGCTAAAAACCCCACACTATTGTATTATCATACATGGTGGAAATACATAGGAATTATACAAATCATTAGCTCTCACAGCTAGCCAGCTCTCAGTAAAATACTCACAGATGCCCACAAGAAATCTTCGCTTCTCTCCAACCTTCCTCTCTACCCTCCAAGCTCCTATTTCCTTGCCCTGTTCCTTATGGATTATTCTCCTTTACCAAGTGGATGATATTCCTCCAAAAATTTGCAATCCTCAAGGATAAATCCTTGACTGCATGCATGAGTTTTCTCCATGAGAAAACACATGCAACTGATAGTACAGTATCCTTGAAAATTTATCTCAACTAGGTCTTACTTAGATTAGACATGCATGATTTTATGATGAGGGAATCTTCAGTTAACTGGAGAAGCACTAGTTGAGTGCATTAATGTATCAACTGACTGTTAACTAACTATTAGTTGCTCAAACAATTTTGAACTAATTTAACTGGACTTAACTCAGTAAACTGAGTTAAATAGTTACAACTCAAATATAACTCAATCTTATCTCCTTAATTTAAGGGATAATTCTTGCATGACTTCATAAAGACTTATAACTTGAATTTCTTCAACTAATTAATTTAAAATAAATAAATCAATTATTTCCAAGTATCCGTTAAGGCTAAATTCGATTTTAATTCACAATTTAATTCAAGGACAAATTAAATTGGAATATTCTTGCTGCCATATTTCAACAATGTTAAGTGTTAATACTGAGTTTAAGCGTTAAACCTTTCCTTAAGCACCTTTAATAAACGTATGAATTAAGCATGTGGGTGGTATTGATAAGTGGGAAGCAATATCTCACGTGCCTTAAAGGCTGTAAACGATATTCCTAAAATTCACACGATTAACCTTAGCAAGCGACATGTAGCACGGGAAGACCACTTTTCTCGTGCAATCTTGACCTGATACCAGTCATGCAAGATTTCGCACGATATTGCATGACAACCATTCAATTGGATGGGTCACATCGACAGTGGATATCATTTGGGTTAGTTGGTGAGTAGACGACGTGATATCCGTCGGATCTAGAGAAGTGAGATCAATGACATGGATTGAAGCGCTTGATAAAAGGAGAAGTCAACAAGGGACCAACAATGATTGGTCAAATAAGCGGGACCCTCAGGGGGGAAATCCACATACGGAACCAGATTTAAGTGCAGTTGATTGGTTACAAAGTTAACCAATAGTCGAATTAAAAACTACCACCTCATTTTCATCAACCTCCTGCATCATTTGTTTTACCAGTAGAAGAGAGATTTTCTTTTACACAGTACATATTTTTAAAATGCACTCATTGATATTTGTCGTGGGAGTGGTTCTCAATGGGAAGGAGAAATATCATGAGTGGTCTGGGAAAATCAAACACACTCTCATTTTTTATGAGTTGTGGAAAGGAGTGTGTGTTGGAAACGGAGACAAATAACCAGAACAACCTACCTCAGACAAGGAATTTGCCATTTGGGAAAATAAGAACAACAAGGCTTATGCATTGATTGCAACATCAGTAAATGAAGAGGTGAGTTACCATATTTTTCCATTTTCAAATGCTTTCAAAGCCTTACAAAAATTGAAGGAACTCTATGACTCAAATTATCTTGAGTCATTGCAAGCAAATGGAAATCTCAAAGATATTACCTTTGATTCCCTTGTGAAAAAATTTGCTGAAAGAGAGAAAGATTTTGGGAAGAAGACAACTCCTCAGTGTTTTGAAGAGGTTGTGTTCCTTTCACATAGAGAGAAGAATCTTGCTTAGGATTATTCGAGAGGAAGAGGTGGTCGAAGAGGATGAGGAATAAATTTCAGAGGCAAGGGGGGCAAACACTCTCAAGGAGAAAAGTCAGATTTGCACTGCATACGATGCAAAAGAGATGGATCACATGATGCATGCACATGCAAGTTCCCTTGGGACAAAATTGAGCATCAAAGAAACCAACCCAAGGTAAAACTAATGAAAAAGAGAAAGGTATAGCACATGAATCTGCTCACTATGTTCTGGCGCACTATAATATTGGAGTAAATGAAGACTTATTTAATGCTTCACTTGCTTCTTGGAAAAATGATTGGTTGCTTGATTGAGGAGCAACTTGCCATAAGACTATTAGAAGAGATTTTTTTGAAGAATTTATTTAAAATTTTAATGAGAAGTATACTTTGTAGACAAATCAAAACTCAAGCCATGAGGGCTTGGTACAATCAGGCTTAAATTGCCTAGTCTTCCAGACTTGCTTCTGCATCATGTTTTATATCTCCCACAACTAAGGAGAAACTTGTTGTCCTTAGTCCACATCTACCAGCAAGGACACTCCATTCATATGTTTGATGGCAAGCTTGAGGTGAGAAAATCATCAGACCACTCACTTGTCATGATGAGGATAGAAGAAGAAAGATTTCTCAAGATGCAGGGTACCTATGCTCGTGTACAAAATTTCTCATACAATTCTCATTATGAAGAAGGTACATTTCCATCAAGTTTATTATGGCATGCTAGATTTGGAAAATTGAACTATGATAGCTTCCGCTTGTTGAAGAAAAACGGTGTTATTGGTTTTCCTAAAATTCCTAGGAAACTTAAGCAATGCGATGCTTGCATTCTAGGAAAGTATAACAAACAGTGTTTTCATGATTCACATTCCAGAGCACATAGAAAACTTGAACTCATTCATTCAGATTTATGTGGTCCAACACCTATTCCTTTTGAAAATGGAAATAAATATATGATGACATTTATTGATGACTACACCAGAATGTGTTGGGTTTATTTATTGAATAACAAATCTGACGCTTTTCAAACATTCAAGAACTTTCATACATGGATTGAAAATGATGCATAATCTCATATTATATTTATTATCACTCATAATGGAAAATAATACACCTCAAATGAGGTGAAAACTATCTTCGCAAACATGGGATCAAACATCAAACAATTGTGCCCTATAATCCCCAACAGAACAGAGTAACTGAAAGAATGAATAGGATAATCTTAAATATGGTGCACTCCATGATGTTTTTCAAAAATGTAAAAATGATGTTTTGGGCTGATGTAGTTCTATGTGTTGTATATGTTAAGAAAAGATGTCCATCTAATGTTATTAGAAACAAGACTCATGAAATGTGGTATAGGCACATTCCTTCAGTAAAGCATCTCAGTGTCTTTGGTTCCACATGTTATGCCTTGATACCAAAGGTACATAGAAACAAACTTGGTACAAGAAGTCATAAGTGTATCTTCCTAGGATATTCAAACACCTCCAAAGAATATTGTCTCTATGATGAACTCAACAAAAAATTTGTTATATCTAGAGATGTAATCTTTCTTGAATCATCCCAAACTGACAATGTTGTTGAGCGATAACTTGATCGCTTGGATAGATTCGCAAATAAAAATAATTTCAAGAATTTGATAATTAGATTCCACATATCGAAGGGGGGATTCCTATACTAGACCAACTCGTGGAATCTTCTTCCAAATCACTCTCTTCCCTGCATGAAACTCCAACAACGGATGATACTTTGGGTGATGTGATTGACAGAATTGGGAGACTCAATATTGATTCAATACCAACTCAATCAACGGAGTAGCCTAGACCATCTCAGAAAGGTCCCCCAAAGTTGTTAACAAATACACTTGAAAGTGTTCATCCTGATGAGGTTCGAAAGACAAGAACTAGAAATTCAACCTGGAAAAATGGAGGTGATGTAGATGACTCTGATTCACCTGTTGATATTGATGTTTCTTATGATTCTGAATTGAATTTGTCTACAGATTTTCAACCAAATTCCTTCAAAGAAGCTACTTCTCATGATGAATGGAAAGAAGAAATGAAAAAGGAGTATGATGACTTGATAAAGAATGGCACTTGGAAGCTGGTTGATCCTCCATTGGGAACCAAACCAATTGGCTGCAAGTGGGTCTACAAGAACAAGTATAAAGCTGATGGCTCATTTGAAAAGCACAAATCGAGGCTTGTGGCAAAATATTTTGCATAGAAGGAAGGGGTTGATTATGAGGAGAATTTTTCCCCCATAGCAAAATGGGCTACCATCTGGACAGTCTTTGCCCTAACAACTCAGAACGATTGGAAAGTCCATCAAATGGATGTAAAAAATACTTTCTTGAATGAAGATATAAAAAGAGAATGCTTTTATGTCCGAGCCTGAAGGGTTTGATGTAAAAGGACATGAAAATAAAGTATGAAAACTTCTAAAATCCTTGTATGGCTTCAAACAAGCACTGCGAGCCTGGTATGAAAAACTAACTAAGCATCCACTGAAACTCAATTTCAAACATTAGGATCTTGATGATGTAACTTTGTTTGTCAAGAAGGTTGGAAAAACAGTTGTATATCTTGTGGTATATGTAGATGATCTTTTGATGATAGGGAATAATGAGATCTACATTGCATCCATAAAGAAGGAATTGAGGAAAGGTTTTGAAATGACTGATTTGGCTATGTTCATTACTATCTTGGTATTGAAGTAACTCAACATCCGAAGTCCATATTCATTTCTCAAAAGAAGTAAATTGGAGATCTATTGAAAATGTTTTGCATGACTGAATGCAATCCTCTGACTACTCTAATGGAACAAAACTTAAAGCTCACATCCATTGAAGGAAAAGAATTTGAGGATGCAACAAAGTATAGACAACTTGTTGGAAGTCTCAACTACTTAACTACTAACAGACCAAACATTTCATTTGTTGTTGGAATCCTCTGAAGGTTTATGAAAAATCCTTGTGAGGGACATTGGTCTACTGCAAAAAGAGTTGTAAAGTACTTGAAGGGCACTCAAGACTTTTGAATCAAGTATATACAGGTGGGTGATTTTAGCTTGATTGGATACTGTGATTTAGACTTTGACGGAGACAAAGAAACTAGGGTATCTACTTCGAGTTATGCTATGGGTCTTGGAACAGGATCTGTCTCCTAGAGATCACACAAACAAACAGTTCCAACAGATTCCACAACAGAGGAAGAATATATGGTAGCAGCTGAGGCAACAAAAGAAATTGTGTGGCTCAGCAAAATTCTGGAAGATTTGTAGGTAAAAAAAGTACAATCGACTCCACTCATGATGGAAAATACCTCGGCAATAAAGTTGGGCAAGAACCCAAAGTTATATGAGTGAATGAAGCACATTAATACAATATATCATCTCATTTGACATCATGTTGAGGCCAAAACAATCCATCTTCGCCATTGTGCCACTAATTAGTAGATTGCAGACATCCTCACCAAAGCGTTTGGAAGAGAAAAGCTTGAAAGATTCATAATGATGCTTGGAATCACCAACATCCCTTCAGATTAAGGGGGGTAATGTTGACACCTAATCATAGAGATTGGGTGTACAACTGTAATTAGTGTAAATAAATAATAGATAAAATGGAGAGTCATTGGGAGATGAATTGAACAGTCACTCCCTCGTGTATATAATAATGAACAACCTGAATGAATAATATGATTACATTTGAGGAGTTACTTCCTAGTCTGACAGGGGTCATCTCCATGTTAAGGGTAGAGAAAAACTCTACTTCTTATTTTCATCCATCCAGAATAGAGATTGAAAAATATAAAAATCAACTAGAATGGACTTAGAACACTCTACAAGAGGCAAAGGAGCAGTTGGTGTCAACTTCAACAATACAGACTCCTATCACATAGGAGAAAATAGGAAAAATGAATAGAGAAGAAGAGTCACCTTAAGTGATTGAGATTTTGAGTGCAGGCTTCAAAACCATGTATAGGAAGAAGACCAGGCTCAATTCCAAACTAATCCTAAGTAAGGATTCATATCAAGAGAACATTATCACCACCAAAGAACCACTTGTTTCCTCACTAGTGGGTGATCATACTACACTTTCTCCTACTACATCGAAAACTTCATAGGATCAACAATAGGTTATGCATACTAGCACATCTACCATGGGGGAGACAAAAAGGAGTATATTTGATATTTTCAAGGATATTAAAGTGAGAAATGAGGCCTTAAAGATCAACACATATAATCAGTTCTCGAAGAGGACTTCCAGTTCTCAAAGTAGACAATTGTTAGTCTTTGATTCAGAGAAAGAAAAAATGCAAATGACCTTCCTCCAAGCACAGATCCCACATCCCAAGGCAGCATCAAATTACAAGAAGACTTCATTTGAATTTGATGTGAAAGACATACATCCCATTGACCAAATGGAGATGCACAAGAGGAATGGGCAAATGATGTCATCTACTCTCACTAACACTACTATGAGTTTGTCTAAATTATAGGTTACTTTAGCTAATGTCCAGTCACAATTGAAGCTGGAGAAAGTCTCTTCACTAGCTAAAGACACAAGGATCAAAGCTTTGGAGGACTTGGTAGTCAAAGTGGGATATGATCCTACAAATATCAATTCCACAAAAGAGCTCGTAAGAAAGAAGAATACTGCCTAGCAGCATTAAGAAAGAAATTGAAATTACCAGCCATACAAGATCCTCTTGCTAAAGACATTGAAGAAACAAAGTCACAGAAGGAAAACGTGATGAAGCTCATCATGGATTAGAGTGCATAGTTGAAACAAATGGAAACATAAATGGAAAAAATAATCAAAGAAAAGGAACAACATTCTAGAAAGGCTATCGTCCCTTTTCAAGTAGTGCCTCTTACAACAATTCCTATAGCTACATCTTCTACAACAAACACAGGGACTGTTGTAGATCAGTTGGAAAGTGCAGTGGATAATATGTCTCTCCAAACTGAAGAAATTAAACTATTTAAGGCCTAAGTTAATATTTTGTAAGACCAAAAGACAAATATTAAAACTTTCCATGCAACAGAGCTACAAAGAGCTCAAAACCATGTAGAAGCATGGAGGAAATTAGCAACCGAGTCCTCTATTGGCCACACACTAGCCCGAGTTAAGGAAATTATCTGGAACAATATTGTTGAAGCAATGGATGAAATATGGCCTTGTATCCAGATTATATTTGAAGAGAAAGAGTTGATGGAGAAATCCAAGTACGCCATTTCCACTATTAACACTGAGTTGGGATATATGCCTACCACAGCCAAGAACATCATCAAATTTATCAACTCTAAAAACACATATGAATTGGATGATTTGGGAGTAGATGAAAAGACATACAAAATCTTAGAAGTGGAGAAAGTTACAACAAAGAAGAATTTGATTGTGCAGCTTACATAAAAATGTCACAGTTTAGAAGTAGCTATCAACATATTTTTCACCAGAATAGAAGCATTAACTAAGAAGGGCATGCCTTCTTTATTTGTAATCAATGAAAAATTGATGACCAGGGAAGATTATATGAAGAAGCTTAAAGACACTGCAAAGGATACTTTCAATTCTTCCCACATTAAAGGTGCTATGGCCGAGAGATCGTTTTTCGAAGCTATCAACAACATGAGTTTCATACAGCATGAGATAAAGCATATTTTTGTAGTAAAACCCACATTTTCTCGGTATACTTAGGTAGATGAGATCTACCGCAAGGCAACAAAAGTCACCATTCCATATGAGGAGTGGTGGGATAAATTATGTGAGTTTTAGGACTAAATAAAAGATCAACTTCACCAGTGCAACACCTAAGTAGTGGTAACTGAGCAACTGTTCTCCACCAAAACAGTGCCAAGGCTCCATATCACTTCACTAAATTAACCTCTTTTGGCCATATTAGTCAATTCAGTTATTTTGTAATAAATTATAGATTTCCATGTCAATGCAGAATTGATTATAATCTTTTTGGAATTTTTTTGTTTAAATACTTCATTCGTTCAAAGTATTGAGGGTCGGTTTGTTATCATTGTAACCCTTTTTATCAAGCACTGTACTTTTTCCATGTTGCTGGAGCATCATTAATAAAAAGACTTTTCACAAGATACTTGTGTTGTGACTTACTGATGATGTTTTTCTTATTGTAATTGTTGTATTCACTGTTATTATCTGCATGTCAATCATCTGAAATCTAATTGTAAAACAGGAAATGTGAAAAATAATATTTGTTAATTGAGCACCTTATTTGGAGTGTTTTACAATCTGTATGTTTTATTTTGAAGTCTAAGTAAACATTTCTTAAATGATTTTTGATCATTATTGATATGCACCTTTTCTCCATTTTATAATTCAATTTAAAGATCTAGTAAACGTAAGTAGCTTTCCCTCTGATTACTCTTTTAAACATTTGATACAACATCCAACTTTATTTGACTCCATAGCCCGATGGAAAGAAAGTAATTTGATCAGATCAACCAACCAAACCAATCAACCAAATTCAAACAAACAACCAAGCATAATGATAACTAACCCAAAATCAACTTAAAAACCAAGATAAATCATAAACAGAGATCCTTCTCTGAAGTTCGTAGGGCTATATCCCAGCTTCAAAAGTGGTTTGATGTTGTCCAATATATTTACTCCCTCAACCTCAAAAATATAGAATGATAAAATAGTGGTGACCATACTGGCGAAGAATACATTTTAATCCAAAATGTTATTATTCCCGGGTTTAAAATTAGTTTTTCAATAAGCAATTGTTGTATCATTATGAAATATGTGATTTGAGGTTGTTATTTTTTAAATATCCATTGTATCATTTATTTTGATTTTGATTTTTGTGTGATGATTCTTCATAAACCTGGCTCCCAAAAGAATTTATACTAGATCTAATCCTGATCCCAACCTTGCTAAAATTGTAGATGACCCTGAGAAATTGGTGAGAAAGAAATGTTTTATCAAGAGTCAAGGTAGTAATAGTCCCTTGTCTAGATTCAATTCTCCTTTGGAAAATACTCCTTTGTCAAGGTCTAGTTCTCTCCTAGAGAAATTTGAAACTTTACAAGACATAGAATCTGATTTTCCTTTTCAGAAAAGTTTTTATAGATCAAATTCTGAGGCTTTTGTAGATGAAAATTTCATAGATAAAGCCATACTAAACTCATATCTACCCCAAACCGAAGTCCTTGAAACAAATCTTGATCTTGAATCTTTACAACAATTTGACATATTACAAGGTCCAGTTTCAGTGTTGGACCAAGCTATCGAAGAAGCTTTCATGCAACAATCTTTTGAATTCTCTGCTTTGACTGTTGTAGAATCCTCTTTGTCTAGTTAGTCTTCCCAATCCATACATATATAGCCTCCTAGTCCTACTCACTCCATAGTTTCAACTTCCCTACCTCTGGTTTCTCAAACTACTATCCCTACTTTCCCTATAGTTATCAAAACTGCACCTCCATTGGTCCATCCTCGAGTAAATCTACCAGGATAGTTATGGTAGGAAGGTATGCACCCTTGGTGTTACCAAGCCAACTAAATGTTGTGCCTGTAGATTATCCATACAAAATTGTGACCTTTGATAATACTGGTGCTAATACTGGTAAACAACATGTGGATAGGATGAATGATATTTTTGACCTCAAAGAAGTGGATGAAGCCGATGTTAAAATGATATTGTTTTCCCAAATCTTAGGAGGTGATGTCAAGAAATAGTTTAGGGGTTTACCCACAAGAAGTATATCCAACCTTGAGGCTTTCCATCAAACTTTTTTAGCTATATGGGAGATCAAGAACCCACTTCAACTCTTAAATGAATATAAAAGGTTAAAAAGAAAACCCAACGAAACTATGGAAGAGTATTGTGATCGATTCAATATTGTTTATAATGCTATTCCACAAGACATTAAACCCTCCCCTATCTTAGCTCTTATTGATTTTCCAAATGGTTTCGATGTAGACATGGAGTATCAACTTAGAGAGAGAGACCCGACAAATTTGGAAGAAATGCAAGAAAATGAAATTAAAGTTGAAGCTGATATCCTGGCCAAAAAAGCCAAACAGAAGCCTGAACGCAAATTAACCATAAAAGAAGAACCTTCTACCTCTGTTGTTGACCATAAGATTGATAACTTAGTCAGATTAGTTAATCAAATGATGAAAAGAGTGAACATTAATGACCAAACTCAATTAAGAGAAAACCAAAATGTCCCTCAAACTAGAAACCAAAATTTTAGAAGGAATGTTCCCCAAATTAAACAAAGAGAACAAAAGGGACCAAACGAGCGGGCCCGACCTCCTTTTCAGGAAAATTACACAAATGATGAGGGCAACATGGTAGAATATTTGGATGATAAGAAAATAAATTTGTTAGGGATAAGTGATGACAAAACAATTTTCCTCACTCAAGAGGAGCAAGAGATTTTTCTTATAGCCCAGACTGAAATGGATTCTAAAGAGTCAGATGAATAAAAACAAGGATTTGAAAATGCACTAATGGAATTCCATAGGCAGTATAATATTATAAGTAAGAAAAATCAAGATACTATCAATAAAAAGAATGCTGAAAATCTTGTCAAAAAGGTCTCTCATTCTGATTCCAAGAAAAAAGTAGAAAATGTTCCTAAAAAAACCATTGAAAACCTTGGAAAGAAGCCAATAGAAGTTGCTATCAAAAGGACCATTGATACTCCTTCCAGAACTACTCAAACTGATCTCCCTTCTACCAGTCAACAAATAGAACTGGCCACAAAAGTAGTTGTTGATAAGTTTGATTTTCCAAATCTGCTTAAGAATCAAACACCATTTGATATAGAAAATGAACTTGCCAAGTTGAAAATTTCTATCCCCTTAACTAATGAATAAAAATGCATACATGACTCAAGTCATGAAAGCATTAAACATTGGGGAGAAAACTAAAGATGTAAATTTGAATGATGATCAGCCTGAACTCTTATTTGGGCTAGAAGTTGAAGGAAAACCATAAGAAGGAGGAGTCCCTCCATTTTATGTTAGTTTGAATATTCATGATAAAATTCTCCATAATGTTATGCTAGATTCAAGTGCATCCCATAATTTAACGCCCAAAGCTATCATGGAAAAACTAGGACTTGACATTACTAGACAATACAAATATTTGTATTCCTTTGATTCTAGCAAAGTTAGATGCCTAGGTCTTATCAAATACCTATGTGTTACTTTAGCCAAAATCCTTGCTAAAATTCTAGTGATGGATATAGTGGTTGCAGACATTCCCCATAAGTATGTCATGCTGTTGTCACACTCATGGGGATAAAAATTACATGGAACCTTGCAAATGTACATGACTTATGCCACTATACCAATGTTTGGTCAACAAAGAAGATTGTATAGGGAAACATTAATAAAGTATATGGTCAATAGTTAAGAGAAACCACATAACTATCGTCTTTACTCTGTTCATTCTGACTTAGACTCCTTCATTCTTTATAATGATGGGGACATTGATACAGAGGTTACTAAAGAAGAAAATGACACTGATGAAAAACATGAAAATCAAACACAAATTGTGCAACAAAACATTGAAATTGAACATTTTTGGAACATGAGCTTTGATGGCTCTTATAGCAAAGCAGGTTCAGGGGTAGGGTTTGGGTGTAAAATTCAGGGAACAATCATGCAGAAGCTCATTCCTATAAAGTCAAATTTCATTGCACCAATAATATAGCAGAATATGAGGCACTTCTCTTGGGATTGCAATTATTAAAAAGGCTTGGTACTAAAAGAATTACATTTCAAGGGGATTTTGAATCAAATCTAAAATATATTAAAGGAGAATATGCTGCAAAACACCTTAGGTTGAGAGCCTACAGAAATGTTGTGCTTGTCTTTCTAGGAAATTTTGTAGAATATGATCTGCTATCATTCCCAAAAATTAGAATGTCCTGGCTAGTGGTTTATCTTTTTTAGCTAGCACATGTAAAATGCCTCACCCAAATAGAAAGTAGACAGTGGAAGTTAAACATCATCCAGCTGTACCCAATAATTTGAGATACTAGCATGTATTTGGAAGTGACAAGAAGATTGAAAATTTTTTGCAATCCAAGGATGAGTATGAAGAAAGTAGCATAGATTTAGAGTGTGAAGTAGGAAATCAGACTGTTGAATATGTTAATGTAGATAAGAATTTTGATGATTCTGATGTAAATATTTCAGTCAGTAAATATGTACATAAATTAGAATTGCATGAAATAGATCTAGAAAATGAAGAATTTGAAGTACTTCAACTTAAGGATAATTTTCTGCCTCGGGGAATAGCTCCATTAGAAGAACTTTTTCATTTCAATGATGTAGTAAAAAAGCCAAAAATGGAACCCACAGGGGAAAATATAGAAGAATGTAATATAGGTAGTGAGCAGAATCCAAAAATGATAAAAATCTCAAAATCACTTCCTATTGTCACAAAACAACGATACATAGCTCTTTTCAAAGAGTTCATGGATGTTGTTTCCTAGAGTTATGAGGATCTAAAACCCAATGACACTAGTATCATACAACAAAAAATCCCAATCAAGAAAGATCAAAAACCATTAAATCAAAAACCTCATAGGATAAATCATGTCCTAATGCCTTTGGCTGAAAAAGAAGTGAAAAGGATGTATGATGCTAAAATTATACTTCCTCTTAGATACTCTAAATGGGTGTGTAACATTATTCCTACTAGAAATAAATCTGGGGAAATCAGATTGTGTATCGATTTCAGAAATCTTAATAAGGTATCCCTTAGGGACAACTATCCCTTACCTAAAATGGATCATATATCACAAAAGGTATTAGGCTCTAGTGTAATTTCCTTATTAGATGGTTCTCAGGTTATAACCAAGTCTTAGTGCATCCTAATGATCAGGATAAAATTTCCTTCACTACACCATGGGAGACTTTCATGTATGTGAAAATGCCCTTTGGGTTAATGAATGTTGGAGCTACTTTCCAAATAGCAATGGATATTGCCTTTGTTGATGAAATTGGCCATTTTATTGTGATTTATCTAGATGACATTACTGTCTATTCTAAAACCAATGAGGAACATTTAACACATCTGAGAAGAGTTTTGGAAAAATGTAGAAGGTTTGGCATCTCACTAAATCCTAAGAAGACAATGTTTGGCATGGAGGAAGGAAAACTTCTTGGTCACATTATTTCCAAGGATGGAATTAGGATTGAACCCAGTAGAATTGAAGCAATATTAAAAATTAGTCACCCTAGAAATATCAAAGAGCTTCAATATTTTATTAGCAAAATAAATTTCCTAAGGATATTCATTCCTAACATGGCAGCACTTCTTAGAAACATAACAAACATGCTTAAAAACGATTTTGAGATCAAGTGGAATATTGAGGCTAAACAAACCTTTGACTTAGCTAAACAAGCATTGACCAAAGCACCAGTGTTGATTAGCCCAGATTTCACAAAATAGTTCATAATATTCTCTTTTTCTTCTGAACACACTATTGCAATAGTCTTACTACAGAAAAAAGTGATTGCACTATTTAGTAAATATTTAAGAGATGCATATTTGAAATACAACATTATGGAAATACAGGCCTTTTCATTGGTTAAAGCAATAAAATATTTTAGAGTATATATTTTTCATTCCCATATTATTTCTTATGTACCTAATGCAGTGCTTAAAGAGATTTTGACACAAAATGGACCTGATGGAAAATGAGGCAAATGGATTGTTATCATTCTTGAATGACTTAGAAATCAAGCCCAACAAGTTAATCAAAGTTACGGGACTAGAAAAATTGATGGTTGAGTCAAATTTCCATGCATTAGACATTAGAAATTAACTTAATTGATTCATTAGATAATCAAGAGGAGAAGGTGACTCCACAAATTGATGAGGCATTTCTAAAGTCATCCCGGTATGCAGACTTGCTTTATGTCCTGTTTAATTTAAATGTTCCTCCTGGTTTGACATAAACAAAGGCAAGATTTCTCAAGTTAAAAGTAGTTAAATTTTGCATTATAGATAATGTTTTGTATTGGAAAGATGTTGGGGATATTTTACTTAAATGTTTGTTAAAGGATGATGTAGAAAACATTATGCAGGAATTCCATGAAGGTGATTGTGGTGGACATCTTTATTGGAAAACCACTTCCAATAAAATCCTTAGAGTTGGTTTCTAATGGCCTATTCTTTTCCCTGACATTCAGAAACAAGTCACCTCATGCCATAAATGCCATATTTTTGAGTGAAAGAGAAAATTGTTGCCCCTGCCATTAAAACCTATCTCTATTAAAATTCCCTTCCAACAATGGGGATTGGACTTCATTGGTGAAATTCGTCCCTCTTCCCCTACCCAACATAAGTGGATTCTTATAGCCACTGACTATTTTACCAAATGGATAGAGGCCACCCCTTCCAAAGTTGCCATTGATGTTGTCATTATTAAATTCCATGAAACTAATATCCTCTCTAGATTTGGTTGTCCTAGAAAACTCATCACTAATAATGTTGTAGCCTTTAACTCCAAAAAGGTGGTTGAATTTTGCCATAAATACCACATTACTTTGGGACATTCAACAACTTATTACCCTCAGGGTAATGGGTTGGCTGAATCCTAAAATAAATGTTTGGTAAACATCATCAAAAAACTGTTAGAATACAACAAAATGTCTTGGCATAACAAGTTGGTCAATGCACTTTGGGCTGATAGACTTACTACTAAAAAATCAATTGGCATGTCACGATACCAATTGGTCTATGGAATATATGCATTTTTTCCATCTTCCTTAGGAGTTCCAGTCATGAAGATCATTCAAGGAGTTCAAGCTAAACCCAATGATGTACAAAGAAGGATTATTCAAACTATCTAGTTACAACAGTCGAGGGAGGAAGTATACAATAAGAACCAAGTTATTCAAGGAAAATATTAAAATATCTTTGACAGAATAACAAAATCTGATGATTTTAACATTGGGGACCAAGTTTTGAGATGGGATTGCAAGAGAAAGGACAAAGGAAAACATGGCAAGTTTGACAATCTTTGGAAAGGGCCATATATTGTTCATGCTTTCAGGGGAAATAATGCATTTTTCTTTAAAGAGCTAGATGGATCAAAGATACCTGGATTGCCTGTAAATGGAAGGATGTTGAAGCACTACTTTTCTTATCCTACAAATGTTTCTTACATCATTGTAAATATCATAGTATTTAATGTTTTGATTGGGTAACTTATGAACAAAGGTTGGAGCCTGCAGTGAAGGCCCTAAGCCTGGATTGATGAGCTACCAATAGTATCTTAAAACATCAAAGAAATCAAATGAAGACATTACAAACATGGGGTACTCAAGGCTACTAATCATATGTTCTTGACATTTCACTTGGACAAGTGTCGTCCCCAGCTGGAGCCACTATTAGGGTCCTATAAATTATAGGATCTCAAGGTGATTAAGTATTTTGTATTTGTGATTTTATATTGTACATAAATTTCAATATTCAAATGATTTCCAAAAATATATGAAAAATAAAATGAAAAGAGGGTATGTTAAGAAAATAAATTAATAAAAAGGAAATAAGAACCTCACAAAAGAAAAAATAGAAAATAAAACAGAAAGTGGTGCAAGTCTAAATGCCACTACTGATAAGTTAGTTCTTTTAATTCACTATCAAATAAGGTTGTGTGCAAATTGTTTTTGAATTCCATAATGACTAGATTTTTGTTCATATCATACAGTTTAATCATGATTGAGCACATTTAAATTTTTGTTTAATATGTTAGTGAATAAATATTTACCAAACAACTTAATCTTGGTAAATCGGTAGCTAGGTAGAAATAAATTGATTCAACAGTTTAATCTAAATCAATGGTGAGATAAGTGATAGGATAAGGTAGATTTTCATTAAAAAAATGATCTCGGCCTGTTAGTTTAAATGAACCCTGAAAAGCAGGAAGAGAAAATGTTAGTTTAGAAAAAGAATTGAAATGAGAAAGGGTTGGTAGAAGCACAATGATGATTTCAAGACAAGCATGAAAGTTTTATCCTATGTTGAATCTTAAATACATTTTCATGCACAGAAGAAAGGCAAAGGGATAAAAGTTTTATCTTAAGGTTCGGTATATCAAATAACTTTTGGTACATTATTCCACTATTCCTAAAGTTTCAATACACCAAAATTTCTCTTCCGCTCATATTTTCCTTTATTCCTTTCCCTCACCACACATCCAATCATATTCCATTAAACTCTTTTCCCTACCCCGCCATATTCCCATCACATCATGATAAAGTACCGCCACCTCTCATGTCATACAGCCCCACCTTTTTACGTTCGACGAGCAGCATCATTTTTCAGATGCCCCTCACCACTTGAAATTACCACCGGGGGAGGGGGCATCGAAATGGGCAATATTGAAACCCGCCCTCACTGCGACGTAGCACCATACTTTGTTTTCGCACCCCCTCTGGCCAAGAGCATTAACCACCTCCCACCCCTCCAAAAAATGGTTTCTCCACCATGCGATACCACTTCCCTATCTGCTACGCTCCCATCCAATCCCCCTTCACTACCTCATCCATCCGTTGCTCTGCTATTCACATTTGCTCCCTCCAAAATCAATATGTTAAGTAATTAAATCACTTAATCATTATTGTAACGGACCCATGCCACCATCAACAGGAAAACCAAAATATTATAAAGTTCCCCTTTTCACTGATTCACATGTTACTAATTTTATACACTTCCATTGCCATTGTTCTATTACAAGTTTTCCAATCCAAACTGCAACTATTTGACTCGCGCGACATCACACCAGTTAACCGCTGTGCCAACCATTACCTTTGTTTTTATGTCTTCTTAAATTCGAAGTCTGCTCTACACATTGTAAACCTGCATAATCCATATTTCATGAATGTTCTTATATTTGTCCAATCATGCCTCGAAAAACAAGTGACAAGAAGAAACTGTGAGTCCTCTGATCCACCCTCCCATTGATTTTCCCCATATTCCCTTGGCGGATAGAGACTACAAAATTCATGAAGCCCTGTATGAGTTCGATCTATTTAAAATTTACTATGGGATTGAGGACAAGTTCATTGATAAGTCTAATGATATTCAACTATGGGAATCCAATTTTCCCCATTATATCTTTCCCCATACCAACAACACCCGTGAATTCATCAAGAAATTTCATGCTTGCTATATACCTAGTCAAAGATTTGTTCTTACCCCTACTGGAGAAATTATATTAACCATAACTCCCCAAGATATAGACTAAATGATGCAAGCTCCTGCAACAGAGAATGCCACTCCTTTCTCTCATGAAGCACTTATTGAATTATATTAGAAGATGGACTTTGTAAGAAGATCTAAAACCCTTGAGATTTTCTTAACTGAGGATGCCCCATTTTCCAAGAAAAATCTTCCCTATTTATTCTCCATTTTCCCTGAGAGAGCCAAGAAAATCATCACAACCATCTCCTACCTCCTTGTTTATTACTCATATTAGTGAGTAAATGAGTCTATTATAGGTTTCCTTTCTATTTTTTCTATAGATTCCAAGGCTTCCAACTTGTTCAACTTCAACCAATCGCTTAAAAATTCCAGCCATGAACAATTTTTCAAATTCCAAATTGATGAAGTATTCAAAAATGCTTCTGTGCTAGTATACATGTTTTTGTATTTTCAGGGATACAACCTCAAGCTTTCCATACAAAAGTTGGATGAAGAGGTAAATCAGAAATCTATCATCTTTTGTACTCTGCTGGTAATGAATGAGAAGAAAGAGTATTCGTACAAACAATTCATATAAATTTTTGTACATCCAGCACTTAGTATCCTAAGAAGCACCCTAGAGCCAAGAATCAGTGAAGAAATCATGAAAATTTTGTAGTTATCAGACCAAGTCTAGATAGAATATTGGTACCTTTATCAGAATTACATAGAGCTAAGGATATTTGGTTGTGAACTTTCCCCTTACAAACTTCCGAAATTCCTCCTAATGAGGATTTTTGCCTTAGAATGCATCAAGAAAATACTCAATGTTGATGAGATTCATTTTGCATCTGCCAAGAAGAAATATCAATTCAAAATCAAAACTCAAATAGGACCTTTCATTTACAACAATAGGGCAGCAGGGCAAAAGTAGACAATTTGCTGAAAGAGATGTAATTCAGCCTCAGTATCACATGGTCATATGATCCATTAGGGGTCATATTCAAGTTAAGGGTAGAGAACAAATATGCTTCTTATTTTCATACATATAGACCAGAGATTGAAAAATATAAAAATCAGTTAGAATTGACTGAGAACACTCTACAAGAGGTAGAGGAGCAGTTTGTGTCAACTTCAATAGCACAGACTCCTGTCACACAGGAGAAAAAAGGAAAAAGGAACAAAGAAGAAGAGTCACCTTTAGTGACTGAGATTTCCAGTGAAGGCTTCAAAATCATGTACAAGAAGGAGACCAAACTCAATTCCAAACTAATCCTAAGAAAGGATTCAAATCAAGAGAAATTATCACCACCAAAGAGACATGTGTTTCCTCACTAGTAGGTAATCAGACTACACTTTCTCCTACTACCTCAACAGCTTCACAAGATCAACAATAGGTTATGCAAACTAGCACATCTACCGTAAGGGAGATAGAAAATAGTATATTTGATATTTTCAAGGAGATTAAAGTGAGAAATGAGGCCTAAATAATCAGTTCTCGAAGCAGACTAAACTTTCACTTCTTTAGATTTATCACTCCATTCATGTCAATGGCCCAATCTATTCCCAGTAGTGCAGGATAGGGATTGTTGTCATTAACAATCCCTATCACTTCTAAATCTGCTAGCACACTCACACCTTTGATATCTAGCGTTATTCCCTTCAATCTTCCCATAGGTAGGATCTATTGCTGGTATGCTATTCGCAATTGAATAGGAGACCATTGCAGCACAGGCCTGCCCACGCATTCACACATCTGCTTTGGCAGGATGTTTGTGTCTGATCCTAGATCCAAAATCACTTGATCCATTTCATATTCCCTGATCTGTGTGGTCAATCTCATCTCTTTTCATGTTCGCGTTGTGTGTTTCCCGATATTCTGGACTACGTGTGGTTCTCCTGGTGTGGTTCTAGCACTGTTGGAGAGGTAAATCCCCTCTACGGATAGAGGCGATCCCTACTAGCCCAAAGGGGGTCTAGCAACAATCAAACAATGCTACAATGCAGGTTCCTAGTTGTAATTAACAAGAGGGTAAAAGCAACCTACTTGGATTCCAACGGTATGTTTGTCGAAGAGATGATCCTCTCGCTCCTTCGCTCTAGCCGATCACAGTCCTCCACTATCCTCGTGAACGGACACCTGCACAAGCAAAGAGAGAACAAACACAAGCGTAAAATCTACTAAAAACAACTATGTATCAGTCAGGAAGGATACAATTTACATTAATCATTCATAGGACAAATGGAAATGGAGCCATAAGAGTAGTCATCTATATTTATTAATCAGAAAATAGAGTAAGGTACAACCGAAGTCCTGACGCTGAGTCCTTCTCTAGAGGGTCCAGCCAGCATGTCTTCCAAGCATTCACCTTTGAAGTATATCTCCCAAGTCAAAGAGGTCTCTCTCTCACATACAAGGCAACAAACTTATGACCTTCCTCAAGCTCAAAAACAATCCTCACACAACACACCAAATACCTACAATGAACAGCACTAATGCACTAAGAATTCCTCAATCAATGTCTATATCTTCCAAACTAAAAACTAGCTGCTCATGGCAATGGTGGAGGCTTATAAAGGAGAAGGAGTCTCCATGAATAGGTAAAGGATGAGCTTTCCCCCATGATAAGTGGGTGATCAGTCGAACAGGCATGCCAGAGAAGGGATGGCGACCTCAACAATGCTAACAGCCAAGTCTGGAGACATCTGGAAGGCTGGCTGTTAGAACAAACTCGCCTAAACAGGATCAGTGCGGGTGCAAAACTGGGCTGGCGCACTGGCATCGCAAATCTATTATAGAAGAGGTCTGGTCAGCGCTCAATGATACAAGCGGAGGGTGCGCTGTCCGTGAAATTGGACCAGCGCAGAAAACACGTGTGCTTCCGCGCTGGCAGCGCAACAGTCACATTATCCTCCACCAGTCAGCGCGGTTATTTAATAAACAGATGCGATGATTCAATTAACTTTAGGCAAAGAGGGTTCTTAGCCATTTCAGAGGGCATAGTCAAGGTGAATGTGATTTTATGACATAGTAGGGAGACTGACAGGGTGACAGTGACATTTTACTGTGTAACAAGCACATCTAGTGATGAGTTCTTGCAACCCCTTCATAGCTTTGCTGTTGCGCAACAACTTCATGCATGTCTCCAGAAATGTAGTGAGCATTGATGGGTCCATTTCCAGTTCTAGTTTGTCTTTCCTTCCTAAAGTGGAGGCATCTGTGAAGCTCTTCTTAGCTTCCATGAATGTCTCCTTAGTGCACTCTAAATCAAATTCTGGTTCCTTTGTTGGAGCCTTGTAAACCTAGGCACTCTCTTCGCGTTGCTTGCCTTTGTCATCGCCTGTTGTGATACCACTTCGGGGCATGATATTTACATTCGGGTCTTCCTCTCGTGGCACAAACTTCATCATTTAAAATTTCTAAGTCGGGGGAGTTTGGAGTGCTCCTTTATCGTACAACCTCTCTATCAGTGTGGGATAATCGTCCATCTCATGATCAAACTAGGTACAATATAAGCATGATGGTCTCATTGGATTTGTACAATCGCAGGGATAATGGCCTGGCCCTCTGCAATCATAACATGTCAGCTATCTACGACCTCTTCCTGGTCCCATTCCACCTCGACCTCGTCCACGCCCCTTAAATCCTGTGTGCGCCATCCCTGCATTTTGATTGAGGGCTCGTGTTTCAGTCTGAACTCTATAGTTAGGAGTCCAATCCATCATCAGTTCATAACTTCTACATGTGCGCTCATCATGGGATACTAACCTATAGAAATTACAAAACAACTGATGGGAATTCTGCATGTACTTCTGTAATAGATGGTAGTTATCTATAGCATGCTTCCCTCCTATCTGACAAATCACACACCATAATGTAGGCATCATGCTCGATCCTGCTTGTTCCTTCGGTCTCGATGGCATTGGTCCTCCTCTCGCCAGGTAGTTCACGAAGAATAGATAATGGTCCTTGTCATGTGCCTGGCCTTTGTACTTTACACACCATACCTCCTTGTGCGCTTCTAGGCAAGTCATCCTATCTTGTTTCAAACTCTACATCTCAAGGCACAAGTTTTTCAACTATGTGTGGATTTATTGAACTCCCAAGTTAGGATCTTGTATAGCGGTCTCGTGAAGTCTCATCGTGATCTCGAAGGCCTCAGCTTGAGTGGTTAGCTTCTGCTATGACAACGATTTCCTTAGATGCAGTGTTAGCGATGCTACAAACCATGCACAGTGTTTCCCATTCGTCTGGGTCATATTGGATTCACGAATTGTACACTTTAGTCTTTGATCCAACTCCCAGGGGGTCTCGCCTAGAAGCACGACGATTTCCTTAAATCCAATGATTGATTGTGTCTCTGATTTTGGCCTACTAAATCCCTTGTTTAGCATAGCTTGGATATACGTGATCCCTGCATTCGAATTATCATTGGAATGCTTAATGTACCAAGTCAGTGCACGATCCTGAAAAGTGCTGATCAGAATTGCTTTCCTTATATTGTCATCTGTGACTCCCTGCGCTTCACATACAACCTTTACCACAAACCAAAATTGGTCTGGATCTTCATTCCCTACTCCTTTGAACACTGGCAACTTTATCACGCTCGCCATATTGATCTGTAGTGGTGGAGAAGGTGGTGTAGGAGAAGACAGGGGTGAAGATGGTGAAACTAGCAGTGGCGTAGGTGGGAGTGGTAGGCATGGAATTCACTGCTTTATCAAACTGATCACACTTCTTGGTGAAACCTTTGTGATACTCTTCCACACTTTATCGCGAAGGTGAAATCAAGGAGCTAATTTCTAGTTCTGCACTACCTTCATTTTTGTAGATCCTCCCACATCGCGTAGCCCCAAACATCGATTTATTCGCATAACCCACTTTTCATACAGTAGCATTTTAATCCAAGTGTTCAAATATTTAATGTAATTACCTCACGGTCCTTTGACAAAACATCAATCTGCCTTGCTATAGCTGACTGAAGTATCTACCGCAAACTTGGTGATAAATTCCCTTATAATTCCATCAAGCTAGTGATCCACAACACGTGTGATCTTATCTTTCGATGCTTCCAGTCTGCGCACCAGCTCTGGAGTCCACGCAATAGGTTCGTCGAGCCTACACCTTCCTTTATTGTTTTCTAGCTTTGTGATCCACTCGTACAATTCAGAGGGGAAGGATGTAAAGAAAATTTCATGGATTTCCGTCTATAAGTAGAAATTTAACCACTCTTCCTTCGATAATCATGGATTCTTGTTCTCCTACACCGTGAACTCATGAATTTTTCTGTCCACCCACTCTTCAATTCCTTTCTTTGTCAGATTCCGGTGATATGACATCAGACATCTCTATGCAGATCCCGGTCCCAACAACGGAACAATTTGTTGGCTTTATGGGGCCTAACCCAGGTTCAGAGTTAAGTTAGCCAAACAAATCCCGGTACTACTGGCCCTTTCAACAACATTCTGTGGAGCGCAAACTGAGGTCTCACCTAAAGTAGTATGGGATGGTGCTAGAACCAAGTTTCTGCGCCCTAGAGATGTCTGAGGAGTTCAACTGGTTCACCGTTTGACCCTGTGTGCAGGTTGTTTTGTGCGCTTTCCCGTACTTCACAACCTGATATACTTCTGTTGTGGTAAAAACACAACCCTTCCCATTATTGATGTGTTCGCTTCAATAATGGGGACCCTTTCTATAAAATTTTGGCTAAACACCTTTTTGGATTTTTATTTAGTTGATTGCCCTAATTTTTGTTAATTTTTCGTTTTCTTTGGATTCTTGTTTTGATTGCTTTGTTAGAATCAATTTTTATAAGCTTCCCATTGACGCTTGTTTCGCCTCATTTGATCAACTGGTTTGAAAATGGCACTCCTTTGAAGTCTCATCATTTATCTAGCCTGGGTTAAAAATGTATAAAATGTACAATATTGCATTTTGTAAATAAATTAGTTCAATAAGGCATTCATTTTAAATATTAACCCGTAGCAAGTTTTACTAACATTTTTCATTTTTAGTCATGCAGCCAAATTATTAATTATCGAGGTTTTAAGAAATTCACTCTAATTTCCAAATCAAATCCTAAACTCAAAAACCCAAACATTCAAGTGGCTGTAGTTTATATAATTTCACAACTTAATTAAAATTCATTAAAATAAAATAAACCAAAATAAAAAATTAATGTTTAATATTAAATTTAAATAAAATTAAATTAATTAATTATTTAAAAATATAATTAATTTAATTAAATTAAATTTAATATATGAAAAATATAAAAAATAAAAATAAAAATATCGCATCGCAAATTTTATATATGACAAGTCACGATATACACCATAACCCCCGATGCGATATCGCATCGGGGAAGTTCACTTGGCACATTTTTAAAAACCTCATTACCCATCCCGATGCGAAGTGTCGATAAGCGAAAATCCCAAGTGACGATAAGCGAAAAGGAATACAAACAAAGTTTTAATAGTTTGGTTCAACGACTAGTTCCTTTCACTCATACGTATGGTGATATGTTAGTTTAATGTTTTTATATATTATGAGTGGAGTAAGTAAGGAGTATGAATGGAGTAAGTAAGGAATAGGGTAGGTTAATATATATTAAATATTAGTTTATATATTAACATGTAATATGTAATAATTATATTAATTAAATTAATTAATAATATTTAATATTTATATTAGTTTAATTAAAATTTAAATATCATTTAGATTAATATTGATTAGTTTTTTATTAGAATAGATTTGTTTATAAATCGCTAATTAGATATCAGTTAGTTAGATTAATAAATAGTTCATTAATAATTAGTTTAATTCATAAATTCACAATTAATTAGAAATCTAATTTACGATTTAATTTTTAATGAGAATTTTGATTTTTTTAGCCGAGCAACAGAATTTTGAGATTCGTGCCAGATTTGACTCTTCAACTTTGGAAGCTCATAGATTGAGTTATACTTGGCCAAATGAGGCCAAGGACGGCTCATTGGAAAGATAAAATCAAGGAGAACATTTTGGAGGAGGTTTCACCAACAGATTTAATCATTTATTGGGCCAAAAATCAGGCATAATATTAGGCTCCGAATTTTGAAAACAAAATCAATTTTCTGAGTTATTTTTTTAATTTCATTTGTCCAAAGCCTCTTCTAATTGCAGATCCATTGGTCAATGATATCCTTTGCCAATCAAATCATTCCAAGCATCAATACAGAGCTTATATTTTATTTTTATTATTTATTTAAATAGAATTTGATTGGGTTTGATTTAATTGCCAGAAGTGATATTTGGATTGCATTTTAATTTATTTTGATTTCTTTTGCAGGAAAACAGTGGAAAAGATATGGAGAAAAAGATTTCAAGCAATGAGAATGCTCCAGCAATTGAAGATCAGAATTAGGAGCAAGTAAAATTATATTTGGCAGATTTCTCTTCAACAAACTCTCCTCTCCAAAAATTCCTTCACAAATATTATAAATAACAGATTGCAGCATGTAAAAGGGGCTGCTCTCCTTTGCAATTTTAGACCTCTAAAAGCACTATTGTAATTGGAATTTAGAGTTGTAGGAGGGAGGAGTAAAAAATCTCAGATATGGGGATTATTGAGGATTTTCCCTTTGTATATTGAATTATGCATGAAGAACAAAGCTTGCACTATTGTGGCTCTAGTTTTGAAGGCAGAAATTCAAGCAATGTAAAGGTGTTGGAGACCAAGGACAAAGAAATGGATGCAATAAATTGGTATTTCTAATACTACTATTTCAAATATCAGTTTTAATTTTATGGTGACAGGAATGTGTCATTTTATTCATGTTTGTGCACTATTGTCAATATGGGTAATTTGTCTCAATCTTGTTATTATGTATCTCTGTTTTTATGGATTAATTTCTCATTTTTGAGTAACTACTTACTCTGAAATATGTCTTATGAAACTGATTTATTGAATGATAATATGTTGTGAACTATTTCCACATATCATTATTCAATTATTGGATTTATTGATTTGATAATCAATATCATTTTGCGAACTACTTCCTGAATGTTGTTGGTTTATTATTTCAGTTTTAAGGTCTCAATAGAATGTGTTTTGGTAACCATAATATCAGTTAATTGAACTATTTCATTAACTTGATATTCATTATAAACAAGACATATTTAAATCCCAATATTTTGATTATATTTCTCTTAGTTGGGTTAGATCTATATCTGCCTAATTAAGATAGGATTTAGATTAGTTTCTTTTGCTTGCATCATAGAATAAGCTTGCATTTAGAGTAAATTATACATTCTGCTAAGTCCTCTCATCAAAGAGGCAAAACTTTAGTTGTGGCTTGGCTGAACCCAAATCAGCGTAAGGGTCATCCTCTTACCTGATCAGCAAAGAGAAGTGATCTGATATCCCTGTCTATTGGTAAGTAAAGATACACATAAACCAATAGCAATAGGGAGAAGGTAACTGGACCTAGTTAAACCAGTCGGAGCCACCACACCAAATGGAAAAGGAGCTGCTTTCAAGGTCCGGACCGGGTGGTTATCCCCCAATGTTGTTGCAGCGATTTTCGAGGCATCAACATTTTTGGCGCTAGAAGGAGGGCCTGATATTTTTGTCTATTGGAGTCTTTTCAATTTTAATATTTTATTTATTGTGATGACTCCTCCTAAACTTCCAATTTGGAGTTGTATCCATGGACGTGCATCCTCCAATACTCCACTCGAAGTGGTAAGACTCTTGTCTCAGGTAAAGTTCAATGGTAAGAGAAATTCTTCTGCTTTTAATCATGTCTTTCAATTTCTTCAAAATGTTTCGAATTACGATTTTCAAGAAATTGATGAAGGCATTTTATGTAGAATTTTTACTCTCACATTTGCGGCAAAAGCCAGAAGCTGGTGCAAAACTCTTCCAGTTGCTTCAATTCACATCTGGGATCAATTTGTTACAATTTTCATTTCTAAATTTGATGACTACGATTATGAACAGGTATGTGAAGAAATTGAATATCTACGAAGGTTTGAAAATGAGTCTGTTAATGATTTTAATATTCAATTTCATTTGAATTACTTAAGATTTAAAGACAAAGATAAACCTACGAAAGAAGAATCATTAGATTGGTTTGAATATATTTGTTCTCTTCCACCCATTCCCAATCCATATGAAATTAATCCAAGCTTTGTTCCATCCCATTATAATATAAATGAAAATCCCAACATGGATGTGCAAATAAATGGTGATGAAGCGGTTTCACAAAGCTTGGAAAATATTTCCATTAAATGCAAGAAGACAACAACAGCAATTTTGGAGAAAAAGTCGCCTTGAAATCTGAAAGCTACTTTGAAGTAAATTCGGAAAATCAAATCGCAAATCAGCAGGTACAATCAGCAATCAAAATGCAAACTGCTGTACACATTTCTGAATTTCTCCATGACAAGCAAACGCCAAAATCAGAGAAGCAAAGCAGCCCTCTTCAAGAAAGCATACGCACGCAAAGGAATGATCTGCAATCTGAAATTTACAATGAGTAGAATGCACAAGAGTTCTCCAACAGAGACAATTTTAAATGCATTGTTTCAGGTTCACATTTTTCTCTTTGTCCTGATATTTTCAATGATGGTAATTTTTCCCCTCTTGGTATTAATGATATTTCAGAAAATAGAGAGGCTGATCTAAATGAATTACCATTAAGTTTTTATCAAGATAGAGAAACAATTAGTGATCATTCTTTTGCCATTAATGAACATGAAATTCTTGTCCCTCCTCGTTTTGATATATTGGATGAGATATAAGGGAATTGTAGAGAATATTGCAAAGTCATTTATGATAATTACTCTGACATTGAGGATGTTGATTTTTATTCCTCTGAAGAGAATCCTCATGAGAAAATTCAAATAACATCTAAAAATGAGGAACGCTTCAATTTAGGAATTAGCCCAACTAATCCTCATTTTAGAGTAGCAAATTATCTTCATGATTTCATTATTCAAGAAAACATTCCAATTTATGATTCATATGAGGATCAAACTCCCATTCCTATTCATAACCATATTTCGTTTTCTAATTCACAAGTTGGAATTCAAAATTTTTCAAATTCCATAATTCTGGCAAAACCTTGTGAAAATGAAATCATTTCAAAACAATCCCAATTGTGCTGTAACATTAGTTGTACAAATAGTGATTTCCTTTTAGTTTTTCTTTCTCAGTTATTTTGTTTAAATTTGGATTTATTTTCTGATTTTATTTTGCAAAATTTTCACACTTTTCACTGGCATATTAAACATCTTACTATCAAACACTCAATTGATGCATTGCCCAATTGGAAAATCGAAGTTTCATATTATAATCATCAGCATCGAAAGATATTAATATTCTGATTTATATCAATGCTAATGTTTCATCAAAATATTCTACCTTTTCAAAGGCAATGTCAACAAGAGAATGTATTTTTGCAATCTGGCCAGCAATTCAATTCAATTAATGATTTTCCATTTCATTTGAAAGATTTCCATTCATTTTTCATTAATTCGTTTGAAAAATATTTGGAAATTTTTCTCTCAAAGGAAATGGTTAATAGCTTAACATTTGTACATAACACTAACAATTTTTTCCAGGCCTTTGAATTTAAAAACTCATATCCACAATTCGGCCTGTCATCTCCTCTTTTGAACATTTCCCAATCATTAATGGAAATCCATCCAGATTTTTGTGATCCAATTGGTAACGAATTGGAAAGGAAATTTCATGAGAAAGAGATTTTAAATCAGTTACTAACAATAACTGTACATTTTGATTTCATACTTAATTTTCTTAGTTTAATTAGATCTGTATTTTTATTACTAACATTTGAACTGTACATAAACGCGGGAATAAAAATGAGAAAATGGCTACACTGGAAATATGACTATACCTAGTCATTTTCATGTATATGGTTAGAATAAGAGTAGAATTAATTTAGTTAGCTTGTTTTATGTAGTTAATTTATTTGCATTAGTTATGTAGATTAAAAAATAAAACAAAGCAATCAGCCTTCTCATACATGTTCAGTGGAAACATTTTTCCTTATCAGAAAATTTTAATTCTTGCTTTCCTTTTTGAAATTTCTTATAGCGATATCTCTGCTCTGCCTATTTTAAATAATGTCTTGATTAAATTCAATTAGAGTTGCACTTGGTATCGATTGCCTCAAAGCCACTTTTCTTTATTTCGAGATTTCCTTCTAAGATTTTCTTTTGAAATTTATATGGTAAGGATTTGAGGATATAAAAGCTTCATGATCCCATTATCCCATGAGATGTATGATTGACTATGATAAGCCTAATTCTAATTCAATCATTATTAGTCAGTCTAACCTGTCATGGTAATCATATGAAGTTCATATTATCTTTCTCGGAATTTGCCAAAAGCTGATCTTAAGGATGCCCATTTTGCCGATGCACACATTTAAATATGTTTTGATATTTTTCTACAATTAGTGGCTTAATCTCATTCTAATCTTTAGTTTATTATCTGATGTTGTAAAACGCATCATGTTTATTTACTAAAGGCATTATTGAACAATCACTATAACAATGCAGATTTTTCTTAAGATTAATTCGGAATGAGCAGAGGTAATAAATTGTTGTTTCACTTCGAAAGGGAAGCATAGTTTCAAATTTATTTCTGGTAAATTTTATATTCCACGGACATCAATAAATTGATTTCATTTAGGATGATTGCACACTTAGATTTAGAATAAATAATGAGATGATTTTAATCAAAGGAAGAATTTGAAGATTTATCAGGTAAAATTTACAGACAAATTCCTTTCAGGTATGCATTTACAACTTTATTCTCATCCATTATTAGTTCATCTTTTCCTTAGTTTATTTTTGATTCATGTTCTGTTTTATTTGCAGGTTTTTATTTCTTCTCAAAACCTTAAGTAAGTAGCAAACTCATTTCAAATTTGCAAACAGGTTCAGGGAAATTCAATTCTGATTCATTAAAATTTAAGCATTTTTTAACTTTGCTTTCATTCATTAATAAACCCAATTGAAATTTCAAGAAATATCATAAGATCATTCGCATCACAAGATTTCATCGGAAGTAGTTCTTAGTATTTCTTTTGATAACAAATTGTTCATCAAAGACTTCCGATGTATTATCTTACTCATATGCCATATTGCATTTTGCATATCGGAGCTTTCCAAGTGAAGTATACTTCCATGAACATGAATCGCTGATCTCCAATAATCGACTTTACCGATATTGCGATAAACACATAATTCCGGACCCGACATGAAATTCAAATCAAATTCATAAAATATCGCGTTCGTTCAATCACAATAATGGTAAGAGCATAACTTTAAAAGGACCTATGTCTCGGATCCGATATGTTATCAAATGTTCATCATAAAATTATTGGGTCCATTCTTCATCACATATCGGCATATTGAGAATTGTTATATCGTGCGCATAAGATTGCCGATCGCAATCGCCGATTAGCCACGTCATTCATCGCATATCGGCATCGCAACAATCGTATTGTGTTACATCGAGTGCTTAAGATTGTCGATCGCCGATTAGTTATGTCATTCATCGCATCGCCGATATCGCAATCGCTTCCTTGCAGTTTTATTTATGGCCAGTATCTCGGATCCGATATGTTATTAAAATCCCATCATAAAAAGTTATCGGGTCCGCTCTTCTTCGCATATCGGCATCGCAAAAAAATATATTGTGTTACATCGCGTACCCAAAGTTTGCCGATTGCCGATTAGCTACGACACCCATCGCATCACCGATGGTGCAATCATTTCATCACATTTATTATGCTCACATCACTTCTCTAAATCTACGATGTGCATTTTGCGATACAGGAAGCACAACGTAAATATTTTCTGATCCCCGATATAACATTTCTTTAATGATGTGATCGCTTCATTTCATTGCACATGTTATTACCAGCAATTTTCCATTGCAATCTCCGATGCGATAGCTTCCAATGCATGCCTTTGAGCCATTAACATTTAATCAATATATGGCATGGCAACAAAGGTGAAGTTCTGCAGATTAAATTTGAAGCATGGTGAAGAAACATGTTACGTAAATCATCCGATACGGCAATGTGTTATTTTAAAAGCGAGCTGGGGTAACCACTATGGTAAGAAAGCAGTTAATGACCAATTTGCAACATATTCAAATTATTTCAATTTCTCATACATTTTAGTTTAAATATATAATTCCATAATTAAAAATGGAATTCAAAGAACTCTCTATCTTCTTATTTAAATTTTATTATCGTAGATTTGGTCTTGATTCTGGACAATTTATAAAATCATGGAGTTTATATAAAACTAATAATATTTTGAGAAACAGTCATTACTACAAATTCTCATTTTCATTTCTGATGCATTTCTTTTAATTTCAATTCCCTTGAGCACTAAGCATTCCATTTTTACTGCTTGCTTTAGTTTAAATAAAATAAATAATGATTTTGGGGTTATATGATTTTGGTTAGTTTGACTTCTTCATGTTTTTAATATTAATTAAAATAGGAAGTCAGCCACTTTGGAGAAACTGATACCTTTCAGGTAAGATCAAAAGCAATGATCCAATGGTAAGATTCATGTACCCACTTTCATTAATTTCCATTTCATCACTCTAGTTTCATTTTTGTTTTTAAATTCTGCTGATATAAAACTCTGTTTTGTAGCTCTCCATTTGAAGTTTCCAATCCTCCGCCAGATCATATTTTCGAAGTCTTATACTCTTCTCCTGGCTTTATTTCAAGAAGCAGCGATAATCTTCGTTAAAACAGCTACACCAGGGAATTTCTGAACCTTTAGTTTGTTTCTTTAAGCATTCATTTTTAGAAAATGATTAAGATGATGCTTAGAAACAAGAAGATTCATATCAGACAGAAAGTTTTCATTGTGACTGAATTTTAATCGTCGCTGCTATCCAAAAAGCCTAAAGCATCTACAACCCTGCAAGGTATGATTTTTTCTAAATCCTCGACATAAAAAGAAATGATTACACGATTATTTCCTTTTTCATATTGTTGAGACATTGGTATAAGCATTCTTGTTTGAGTTTATCTTTTGAAACTTGGACTTTCCTTCATTTTTCACATTTCTTCATTTTAATTTCGTTTGTTGATTTCTTTTCTCACTTTAGCATAAGACTTCTTTTCTTTTGGTTTTCAGTTTTGATTTTGGTGACTTTGCCATGATTTATATGGAAGGCCTTCTTGTTACCTAACTATGGTCAGCATACATGGAGAAAAATTGTTAATAGTCACCTATTAGCTTTTTCTTAAATCTCTTAGCAGAATTTGATTTTCTTATTATAAAGGTAAACATATTTAAGGAAGAGATTACTAATCAAGAGAAGTTGGAAAAGTATCATAAAATCTGAAAATTTCTTTTTCATCAAATTGTAATCATTTTGAGATTTCAAAATTTTATTAGGATCTTTCAAAGTTCTATTATCAGTCAAGAAAAGTTATTTTTAACCAAGTAAAGACACTTTACAGCAAAGCACCTTTAACTCTGAAATTGTCATTCTTAACCCTTAAGGAGTCAATGATTCTCTCTGTCCCGAAGATTCTTATTTTTTTAGAATATAATCCAAAAATATATTCAAAACCTTAAAAGATAAGAGGTCTCATCATGAGCCTGCTTATCATGATCATAGGGGAAAAATAGGCTGACATTACCAACACTGCTAAACAAACCAGGGTAATGGCTTATGATTGCAAACAATTATAAGACAAGGGATCTCATCACGAGCCAACTTGTTCAGTCCAATTTTAACCAGTGAATGGCATTGTCAACTATCTGGCTACCATACCAAGATAATGGCTTTTAAAGATTTACTTTAAAAAACAAAATAAAAATAGAAAATAAACATATATTGATGGATTTATTTCTAGGTCAATAATTCTTGGAAAGATGAGATTCTGAATCATTTATGATTAAAAGGTAGCCCTGTCGAAACTATAGATGTTTGCAGGCAGCAGTGGCTCTACCTGTGGCAAATGAGTATATTTTAAAAAGCTAAGTTGTAAAGTGACCCCTGCTTTATCTCTACAACTAATTAATGACTGATATAGAGTTTCGAAATATTTTAATTTAGGAGAAATTTTAAGAAAAATTACAGTTAGATGATTCTGGCTTTTATTCAGATTAATAAAACTAGTCAAGCATTTCAAGCATAATTCTCTCCTCTTTAAATTATTTTACTTTAATTTTTGGAAAATCTCATTCATATCAAGCAGAGATAACTGGTTCTTCTCCCGTGCATCGCCAATTGTTGTGGTAAAAACACAACCCCCCCCCCATTATTGGTTTCCTCAACTCATATAATGGGGACCCTTTCTATAAAAATTTTGGCTAAACACCTTTTTGGATTTTTATTTAGTTGATTGCCCTACATTTTTGTTAATTTTTCGTTTTCCTTGGATTCTTGTTTTGATTGCTTTATTATAATCGATTTTTTATAAGCTTCCCATTGACGCTTGTTTCGCCTCATTTGGTCGACTGGTTTGAAAATGGCACTCTTTTGAAGTCTCATAATTTATCTAGCCTAGGTTAAAAATGCATGAAATGTACAATATCACATTTTGTAAATAAATTAGTTCAATAAGGCATTCAGTTTAAATATTAACTCGTAGAGAGATTTACTAACATTTTTCATTTTTCGGCCAAATCATTAAGTATCGAGATTTAAGAAGTTTATTCCAATTTCTAAATCAGTTATTAATCTCGAAAACCCAAACGTAAAAGTGGTTGTAGTTTAGAAACTTAAATTCATAGAAATAAAACCAAAATAAAATTCATATTTAAAATTAAATTTTAAATTAATTAAATTAATTAATATATTAAATATAATTAATTTAATTAAATTAAAATTTAAAACAAAAAAACATATAATAAAATTGTTTTGATCACGTTGGGACTTTTTATCGTATCAGGAATTTCATATATGACATAAGTTATGAGCCCCGATATACACCATAACCCCAATGCGATATCACATCGGGGAAATTCACTTAACGCATTTTAATGAACCCCTCACTTCCCCCGATCACCGATTAAACAAAAGTTTTTTTTTTTTTTATATATCGCATCGGGGAAGTTGAGTTGACACATTTAAATTTCCCCGATATTCATCTCCCTCCCAATGTGAAGGGCCGATAAGCGAAAAGGAATAAAATCAAAGTTTTTATAATTGGTTCAAACAACTCGTTTCTTGGGCTCTTACGTATGGTGATACGTAATATGGTTATGTTTAATGTTTTATATATATAAGGAATAGTATAGGTTAATATATATTAATTAGTTTATATATTAATATGTATATGTAATATATTATATTAATTAATAAAATGTAATGTATTATATTATTTAAATTATATATAATATTTATTAATGAATTTTAAATTAATCAGATTAATTAATTAATAACATTTAATTAATTTGATTAAATTAAAATTTAAACATCATTTAGATTAATATTAATTAGTTTTTTTTAATTAGATTAATATTGATTAGTTTTTATTAGAATAGATTTGTTTATAAATTGCTAATTAGATATCAGTTAGTTAGATTAATAAATAGTTCATTAATAATTAGTTTAATTCATAAATTAACAATTAATTAGAATTCTAATTTAGGATTTAATTTTTAATGAGAATTTTGATTTTTTAGCCCAGCAACAGAGTTTCCAGATTCATGCCAGATTTAACTCAACTTTGGAAGCTCATAGATTGAGTTATACTTGGCCAAATGAGGCCCAGGACGGCTCATTGGAAAGATAAAATCAAGGAGAACATTTTGGAGGAAGTTTCACCAACAGATTGAATCATTTATTGGGCCAAAAATCAGGCAGAAGATCAGGCTCCAAATTTTGAAAACAAAATCAATTTTCTGAGTTATTTTTTTTAATTTCATTTGTTCAAAGCCTCTTCTAATTGCAGATCCATTGGTCAATGATATCCTTTGCCAATCAAACCATTCCAAGCATCAATACAGAGCTTATATTTTATTTTCAACTATTTATTTAAATAGAATTTGATTGGGTTTGATTTAATTGCCAGAAATGATATTTTGATTGCATTTTAATTTATTTTGATTTCTTTTGCAGGAAAAGAGTGGAAGAAATATGGAGAAAAAGATCTCAATCAATGAGAATGCTCCAGCAATTGAAGATCAAGATTATGGAGCAAGTAAAATTGGATTTAACAGATTTCTCTTCAACAAACTCTCCTCTCCAAAATTCCTTCACAAATATTATAAATAACAGATTGCAAAATGGAATAAGGGCTTCTCTCCTCTCCAATTTTAGACTTCCGAAAGCACTACTGTAATAGGAATTTAGAGTTGTAGGAGGGAGGAGTGAAAAATCTCAGATCTGGGGATTATTGAGGATTTTCCCTTTGTATATTGAATTATGCATGAAGAACAAAACTTGCACTATTGTGGCTTTAGTTTTGAAGGCAGAAGTTCAAGCAATGTAAAGGGCTGTTGGAGACCAAGAACAGAGAAATGGATGCAATAAATTGGTATTTCTAATACTACTGTTCCAAATATCAGTTTTAATTTTGTGGTGACAGGGATGTCTCATTTTATTCATGTTTGTGCACTATTGTCAATATGGGTAATTTGTCTCAATCTTGTTATTATGTACTCTGTTTTTTATGGATTAATTTCTCATTTTTGAGTAACTACTTACTCTGAAATCTGTCTTATGAAACCAATTTATTGAATGGTAATGTGTTGTGAACTATTTCCACATATCATTATTCAATTATTGGATTTATTGATTTGATAATCAATATCACTTTTGTGAACTACTTCCTGGAATGTTATTGGTTTATTATTTCAAGTTTTAAGGTCTCAATAGAATGTGTTTTGGTAACCATAATATCAGTTAATTGAACTACTTCATTAACTTGATATTCATTATAAACAAGACATATTTAAATCCCAATA
>APFE030835609.1:3587-94045 GCA_000404065.3 Pinus taeda | reverse complement strand
TCATGAGAAGTTTCAAGTGATAATGTTGATCACTATTATAGTATTACTATTATCATATATGTAGAGTCTAGACTGGAGTCTTGTAGTAGGCCACTAGCCCCATAGTTTGTAGGCTTTGTTTTTGCACTCTAGAGGCCATTTAGAGCCTCATTGCTTATGTATTTTGTTGATGATATGTATTGCACTCGGTGCCATTTTGATATATTCACCTTTATATGGTATATAAATGAGCAATCTTTGCATATTTTGTCTCTATTGGCTTGGAATCATGGTTTTAAATCTTAAAAATAGTTTTTTTCATTAAAAAATAATTATTTAATGTATTTTTCTAAAACTGGTTCGTTTAGACCAAACCAGTCCCGGTTAGACCCGTTCCGGTCGGTAAACCGGTTCATTAGGTGGACCGGTCCAGTCATTGGTTCCGGTTTTAAAAACACTGCCAGGAACAAGGCAAGATTGGTCTACAAAGGGTATGCATAGGTTGAAGGAATAGATTTCGAAGAAACTTTTTCCCCCATTGCCAGAATGGAAGCCATCAGGATGTTCTTGGCCTATGCATGTTCGAGGAAGATCAAAGTATATCAAATGGATGTAAAACAGCTTTTTTGAACGGAGAATTGGAAGAACAATTATATACTATATATAAAAGAACCTGAGGGATTTTTTCTCACTGACAAGAGAGATTATGTTTGCAGGTTGAAGAAGGCATTATATGGTCTCAAACAAGCTCCTAGAGAGAGTCTCTTCATCTCTGTGGTTCCAAGGCTAGCAAAGAAATTGGATCTGTGGTATCTAGTACATAAGGGTTTGGTCTCCCCTGTCTAAGGTTCACAAGAAGTAGTTCAAGACAACTTTTAGTGACCACTTAGTAAAAGTGGGAAATAATATCATCTTGTAATTTACTTAAATAAAGAAAGTGAGTCAAATTCCCTATATTCTTCTAGTCTTAGAAATCTAAATAGCATAAATAAGACAAAGATGGGAGAAGTTGAACCACACATGAGAACACTTGAGAGGCAGACACCAAGAGGAAAGGAAGAGTGCATCTGAGGGAAGAAATTGCAGATTCGTCGTAGCAAACAATAAGAAGGAATCTGTGCAGCAGCAGAATCATACAGTTGTACAGCAGTAGCAGCTACCTTCTTTCATCTGCAGAGCCATAATTCCATTTCAGTAGGTTAACCGTTATACTTCTCTTTCCTGTAGTATTTTTGTTTACATTTCCACTGTTCATTTTTTCAGCTATATGTGTGATTGTTGCATGTTCAGAAATATTCATTTCTGTGATTAAATAAGTTCAGATCTGATTTATTTAATTAAGAGAAACATAGGACAACAGTCATCTAGGTCCTCCGGAAAAATTGATATCCGTCTCATGGTCATAAATTATGCTGTTTATGTTCTTTTATAATTAATTTATGAGACAGGAGTGGAGAACATAATCTATTATTGTGTGATAAATGGCACACATATTACGTGGCAGCCAGTAAAGTTATCATGCAGATGTTTTTTGCTTTATTTTGAAGTTTTGGAAGAGTTTGTGGGTAGGAAAGAATAGTAGAAATATACATCTTAAGCCATTAGTGATCCTTACAAGTTACACATATAGTTCATTATGTCAAAAATTTGGTCTGCAATGCTAAGAAGCTATGGAACAACTTCTCCAGTCTTGCAAAGTGAACAGAGAAGGAAACCTTTTGCACTTGGTAGAGAGTGAACAGACAACATTTATGTTATATTAACTGGAGGATATTTGTTGGTATACAGTACTGTTTTGTTGCTTCTGGAAATTAATGAGAACTTTGCAACTGTGTCCTTAAGTGGCATATGGTGTAACATTCAATCTTCAGAGAGATGATCATATCATCATTCACACCGTGTCTTCTTTATTCTATAATACACTGGATGAAAAGGTAAGGTGTTCTTTTGCTGAACCTATGTAATGGTTGGTGACTGAGAATGGTAATAGTAAAAGAATAAACCATACAATGTGGTTAAATAATATAGGAGTTTAACAACCATGCTACCTTAGACAGAGTCACCTAGGCTGGATGCTGTTTTGAGTGCTTATCTGCTTTCTTATGTAGTTTATTTATTGAAAATTGAAATATATTTGCACTCTTCCATTATTTTTAAGCTTATTATGCTCATTTTAAGGTCAATATAATTCTAAAATCATCTTATTATGCTTAGGATTTAACACAATTTTGAAATTAAAACTTGTATAGAATGTGTAAGATTCTAGTAGCTGTATATTGAATATATTATTGTGTTTATATTATACAACTGGCAGCTGTTTTACAGGAAAGTTACTTGTTCCCAAACAGGAATTGCTGACCATGCTTATATTCTGTATAACAGGCCAATATACAGAAGGAAGAGGCAAAAAAGAAAGAAGTTCATGTTGAAGAAGATGTGCCACCCCCTTCAGCTCGATGCAACTGTTCAGTATGACCATTTAATGTTTTTCTTGACATGCATTATTTTGTGGATTTACCAATATTTGTTTGTGCTTAAGTTAACAAATACCTGGTTGCTACCTTTGTCTAGACTTGGAAACATTAAGAAATGATGGACAGGATGCATGCTAAATATTTGTTTGCACTTAAGTTAGCATATACCTGGTTCTCTTTTTCAAGGCTGTGATGCTAACAATGGATATCCAAAGTACAGGTAAAGCAACACTGAACAGTGAAACACCTAACCTAGAACGGGCCCAAGAGATGTATAACAAAATTGAGTCAGAGAGCTCCATGTATATTAGAGTCTAGACAAGCATCATAAAAGACGATATTTTGAAGATATGTGGACACACACTTATTTCTAGGAAACCATGAACCTGCTATTTTTCTGTTCCTGGAAATTTGAAAATGTATATTTTTAGAAGCCACCCTTATTTAAGGAATATTTGCTGTTTCATTGTTTTAATTAGTTGGTATTGCAAAGTAAAATCTCAAGAAGTTCTCAGAATAGATACTATTATTATGGAATAAGGAAGGAAAATGTGTTTGCCTTGAATTTGCTGCTAACTTTCATGAGGACTTTTGCACAAACTCCTTCTGCAAAGGCAGTCATTACAGGACATGTGAGGTGGTAGTTGTGTAATCTTGGGTTTACAACAATTGAACTGTATAATTCTTTGCCTTGTCTTGGTGTTGACAGTTTCGCTTTCTTGAACTTATTGCTGTTTAAGTCTCTCTTTAATAGTGGCTAAAGAGATTCCTGTTACTACGGTTTAATTCATTGAAGAGAAGTTTGGAAAAACTAAGGATCTATGGAATGTTGACCAATAAATACATTTAATCATTGTTACTTTCTTCATTGTATAAGTTATTAGAAGTGTCACTTCAACACCTTAAATGGAGTAAGATAAGATAATTTTATTAATGTCAGGCTTCAGCCCATGGGGCGTAGAACAATTGGTGAACAGGTGCACTGTTAAGGCACTCCTTGTGTGATGGTAACAAGTTCGAAACCTCATGGGTAGTGTTACCCACCAGTTTGTGGGTGATATCCCCAAGAGAATTTTTTTCTCCATGATGAGCCTCAACGGGCAGCCAGCAGCCCCTTGATGCCTCCTACTAGCTCGTTGTGCCATTTTTCTGCCACCTGAGCCAGCCATGTGGTCCCTCACCCACCTGTATGTTGATTTCTGGTAGCATCAGACATCCTTTAAGTCTCAAATTTTGCAGGGAGGCTTGGGCACATGTATTCCAAGGAACCCAGAAAGCGTTTTGGGAAATTCCACATGGAGACAGTTTTATTAAAATAATTAATTATTTTTAATGGGTCCCTAACTCTAAATTTAGGAAATTAAAATAATTAATGGGTATTAATCGAACTGTGGGTGTAACTTCTAGAAGAAGAAGAGAATCAAGCAGAAATTATCTTAGCAATTGATTAGCTTTTAATCTGGGCCGTTGAATGTCAACAAGAAGATTATTTAAGGAGGCTTGAGGGTCATTTGGAAAACACACAGAGAGTTGATCAGTCAGATTGAATTGCTGAAGCTAGAGCAGCGCAATGATTTCGTAGTGATCACGCAGAGAGGGGCAAAGAGAGTTTTGGCTGGAGTATCTTCTCTGGAGCCAAGAATACTTGGCAGAGAAGCAAAAGGACACACAGGGGAGGCATGACGCAGAGCCAAGAAGGGATCACGCAGAGCAGCGCATAGCCCCTTCCACACAGAGGTCCGAAATTTGCTGGAGGGCTAGACGTTTTGAGTAGGGAAGGCTGGAGTTAGCTCCTGAGATAAAATTGATTCAACAAAGAGTTGACGCAGTGCCGTAGAGGCTATGATGTAGGCCTCCGCAGTAATTGCGTAGGGGCAACGCAGAAGTAGCCGGGGACTCGTTGGTTCAACTGCCAGATCAGCTAGGACTTGCAGTGTAGAGTCAGGTAATATTACTAATTTCTTCTGCCGAGTGATATTCTTTGTATTGGATTTGCCAGCAAGGAATCTAGAGGTTGTATTCAGAAATAACTTCTGCTTAATAATAAAAACCCTCAGATCTGCTGCACCGGTTTTCCCGCAGTGGGTTTTTCTGGGGACATTTGCCCAAAAATAACTATGTCACTTGTGTTGTATCTTTTCTTGTTCAATTTCTTGTTTCGGCATATTATTTTTAATTAAGTGAAAGCGGCAGTAGTATTTACTTCGATATTTACCGTAGAACACAGTGAATAACTTGCATGGATTAACAAGTAGGAGAAGTAACATCAATTTGCTACAGTACGGATTCCAGGGTTTAGGAATTTTCACATAGTATCAGAGGAGTGAAGGTGAAACAAGAAGAGCAATGCCAAAGAACCCAACGCTGAGCAAAGGAGATTGAATAGCTGCAGGAGGCAGCAATTCGAATCCCCAGAGGGATTGCGCAGTCCAAGCCAGGAGGGCTGAATTTTCGAGGAAAGTCTCTCTCTGAGTGAGTCGACAGAGAGGAAGGGCTTCCAGATTGAAATCTTGACGTGCCAAAGGGAGTAGCGCAGCAGCCTCAGCGTGAGGAAAGAGATGGTGGGATGCAGTTTTTTTGCAGGCAGTTTGCTGGGCAGAAAATCATCAGAACAGAGAGAAGAAGCACAATGAGGGAATTTTTCCTCAGTATACTTCCCGCCAAGAAGTCCATTTTCTTATTGGCTGAGCAACAACGATAAGAAACAAAGAGGAGTAGTTCGACATTTTTGTGGCAGAGATGGCAGCTAGTGCACTGAGAGATCAGGACAGGTTGGATGGGGCATCCATCTATGTGATCTGGAAGGCAAGGATGTCGTGCCTTCTAGATGAGCATTTTCTCAAGGTCTATGTGGACAACGTAGTGGCTGAGTCCGTAGATCTAGATCAGATGAAGAAGTACAAGGGAGAAATAGCGAAGGCCAAGAGGAGGATCCTTGATGGAGTAAAAGATCACGTGGTATGTCACATTGCTAGCAGAGGGACTGCTAAGGAGATGCGGGATGCCTTAGCAATGCTGTATCAAGGATTTTCCGAGCAACGGAAGATGTACTTAGAGCAGAAACTGAGATCTGCACAGATGTAGAAGGGGGAGCGCATAAATATGTTCCTCACAAAGCTCCAGGAGATCCGGGACGAGTTCGCAGTTGTGGGGTCTACACCTCAGGGTTTCGAGATGGTGAGACTGGCCCTAAACTCAGCCTCAGAAGAGTGGCAAGTCTTTATCCAGAGCATGCTGGGCAGGGCAGCTTTGCTAGACTGGGATAGTATGTGGGCAACTCTCAAGAAGGAAGAGTTGAGGAGAGATCAAGTCAAGTGTAAGCTTGATGGAAGCAACAACAATGGGTCGAAGGCCAAGGAGGAGGAAGAGAATGTAGCCGTTGCATCCAAGGGGCAGCAGGAGCAGTGGAGGCGGAAGAAGGACATCTTGAAGATCAAATGCTTCAGGTGTGGTAAAATGGGTCACTACGCAATATAGTGTCCTCTCAGGAAGAAGGACAAAGATGAGAAGCATGATCTGAAGGTTGCACCCACGAGGAATATCAGTTGATGGGGGGTGATTTTAGGGTTTCAATGACATTTAATGAGTTTTTCAATCACAAAGGTAGAAACAGTTGCTTTACTAGGGCGTCCACACAAAACATGGAGTTGCAACATATAGTTGGGAAATTGACTCTTCCAACTCTCCCCAACTTTGATGGTTCTGCTAGATATACAGTGAGAGCATGGGTCCGGAAACTTGATACCTATTTTCAGTTAAACCCAATGATGGAGGTGAATGTTATCAAGCTAGCCACCCTACACCTAGAAGGAGAAGCACGTGATTGGTGGCACCATGGGATGACTACATTGGGCATGCAAGTGTAACCTCAGTTGAGGAATTCACACGGAGGTTGATTAAGCGATTTGATAGGAGGGATCCCGAGATACACTTTCGAGAATTGGCCTAGCTCAAGCAGACATGCAATGCTGAAGCCTATATATTAGAGCTTCAGAGGCTAGCAGTAATGGTGACAAACATATCAGGATCCAAACTAGTCATGTTGTTTATAGAGGGTCTGGCTGAGACACTACGTGGGTGGGTGAAGGCCTACAAACCCACTTCTTTACATGTTGCCATCAACAAGGCACGAGATATGCAGGATGTAGTCCCTAAGACTAGATTTCCTCCTAAACCAGTCTTTCAACTGAAGGGGAGGGACATTAGACCTCTTAAGGAGTGGTCAGGGCATAGTTAGTTGGACGAGGAGACCAGGAGGGATCTCAGGAGGAGGAAACTATGTTTTACTTGTTTGGAGCCATGGGCATAAGGGCACATGTGTGTAGGTAAGGGGAAGGCTCACTACATTGAGGTATTTTCAGATAGCGAGGAAGAGAATGAGTAGGAGCAACCATAGGAGGAAGAACTCAGAGAGGTGAAGGATGAGTAGCCTCAAGGTGGAGATGCGAGCGGTATTATTGCTTCTTTCACAGGTATCCCAAGATTCCACATGCTCAATATTAAAGGTACTATACATGGGTAGAAGGTAACAATACTAGTTGATTGTGGGGCTACCCACAACTTCATAGATGGTAGCCTTGTGTCTAGAAGAGAATGTCACTGAGGAGTTTGAGGGGTTTTCAGTGGTCATACCCAGAAACAAATATATGTAGTGTTCCAAGATGATCCCTAAGATGAGCTTGACGATGAGGAATTGTATTGTTACAGATGATTTCTTCGTGGTGGACGTTCTCGACACCAATGTAGTATTGGGGGTCTAGTGGCTCTATTCTATAGGGCGTTACACCATTGATTACATAGCGATGGAGATGGAGTTCATAGTATTGGATGACAAGAAAGTGGTGTTGAGAGGCATGCACACGTATCCACCACAAGTGGTATTATCTCACAAGATGGAGGTGAGATCTGAGGGGTGGCGACATTGTATGGGCAGTAGTGTTAGATTTCGGATAAAAGGACAACACATCAATCGTCGCAATAGCCAACATACATTATGGCTTTGTTATAGAGGCCTCAAAAGATTTTGGAGATACTCCCTTAGGCAGGCCTCCTGACAAAGGTTTTGAGCACATTATTGAGCTGGAGGAGGGGGTCTAGGCGGTTATTACCACTCAGTACAGGCATCCCACTGCCTATAGGGACGATATTGAGAGAGCCATCCAAGTGCTGCTTGAACTAGGACACATACGACCTAGTTTGAGCCCATTTGCCTCTTTAGTGGTTTTGGTGAAGATGAAGGTGTTGAATTTGTAACTATGGTCGGTCTTCATAATGTATATTTGGTCACTTGATGTACTTGTATTTATCATTGTAAAGCATATTTATAAACGCTAGAGTCAAAGGAAAATTTATTTTGAGTCAAAGTCCCATTGTAACTTTTCAAAGATGAAAATTTGAATATTTGAAATGTAATTTTTGGCTCCAAAAATGACAAGTCAGCTTCCCTCCAAGTCAAGTCGGTCCTCGCTCCAAAAGGCACCCATTCGACCTAGATAAATCACTATATAAAGGCAACACGTCCTCCTCTTGGGCATTCAATCTCTCACACACAAGACAAGTTTTGGCATGCAAGTGAAGGACAAGGACGAAGTAGGACAAAGAATGAGGTCAAAATCTCTCTTTTCTCTCTCTCTTGCAACTCGCATGTGTAGACTAGCCTCGCTTTGTATTCACAATTTTCTGGGGCAATTATAGCATGGAGCCGAAATTTCTGGGTAATTGGGGCAACTGTTGCAGGGCTGAAATTTTTGGGGAAACTGTTGCAAGGGGTCAAAATTTCTAGGTAAGTAGGGAAACTATTGCAGGGCTGAAATTTCTAGGGCAACTGGCAATTACAGGAGGGTCGAAAGTCTAGGCCAGACAAGCAAAATGAATTTCTAGATCAGATTGTGTGACTTGACTTCAAGGTGAAGACCAAGTTTGACCATAGGTCTAGGTGTGTCTCTCATTGAACAAGAAGAATTTCTCTATTGAAGAAGGTTGCTGGGTTTTTCCACGATAAATCTTGTCTTCTTTTCTTTATGGTTGAATTTCTGAAGTATAATTGTTGAATGATATATTGGAATAAGTTAAACGAAGATCTACATCAAAAGTAATTATCAGAAATATTGGCTAACCCTAATTGCACTAAGAAAATCAACAGAAGGATGGGACTTTGCGGATGTGCATTGATTATAGGGCCTTAAAGAAGAAAACAATCAAGAATCAATTCCCAATCCCCAGGATCGATGTAATATTCCTAGGGAATTTTTACAGTAAATAACAAAGCAAACATAGACATAAAACCACGAAAATCAAGCATATGAGTCAAACCATGAAATTTCAACAAAACCTGCATTATTGAGCCATTTTATTATAATGAGAAGAGGGTACAATGAGGTGCTGGAAAGAGTGCACTTGGGCTTGCTCAAGGCAAGCTAGCTAAGCCCAAATGAACAATAAGAAATCCCTCTCAAATCTGCCACTACTCTCTCCTTGCTTTGCGCTGAAATTACCCACAAAATATGCAGCTGGCTACAAAGAACTGCAGCTAGGGTCTTCTCGGGTGCTTAGAAAATTTCGGGAAATTAACCCCGGGCTCTCCACCAATAACCCATAAAAACCCACGAAGGAATTGGCCAAATGTTGACCTTGGAATTTTAGCCCAATTTTCTCCTAGCTCCTCTAATTGTTGGCTGAGTTGGGAGCCTTGTTTGACCCCTCAAATCTGCCCAGAAAATTTTGCCAAATTAATCTTGGCCTCTCCTCAATAAACCTAGAAAAGCCCAGAAAGGGTTTGTCCAAGTTTTGATGCTCCAAAATTAACCCCCAAATGCTTGGCCCTCCTCCACAAGCAGAAGATGTAACTTGTAGCGAATGATGCGTTTGCCGCTCCACCAAAATGCTAGAAAATCCCTCATAACACTTCCCCGAACTCCACCTTAAGTTTCAGCCCTTAAATCCCTTCATTCCACAACCTCCAAGCATGCCTCCTCCAAGAGTTGCATAGTCCCTGTATTGTTGTTTCCAATGCTCTCCACAAACTCACACTTTTTGCTGTTGGTACGAACTAGTATAGGTAGGACTCTCTCCTTGGGCTGGCACTCAAGTCCACCGAAGCACAGGTTGAGATCTTCGCTTGGAGACACTCGTTTACTAAACAACGCTGCAGACTTGACTTCAACTCAAGCGTGCTATGTCAAAGACACAATTTCTGAATAGATGAATGAATGAGCAAAATGAGTGCCTCTTGCTCTATTTATCAAAGAACCTCCAAGATGCCCATTTGGGCCCAACTCGACTTTTCCCACCAACTTCGCCCCAATGAGAGCATCTTCCACATGTGGGCTATAATTCTCCATGGGGTGGCCCCCATGATCCACTAGAGCCGCAATATTTCCCTTCCTTCCTAATGTTTGGGACCCCACTTAATCCCAAAATTCATGTGGGACCTATGAACCCACATCTCCTAAGTGCAAACATGAAATAAGACAAAATTGGGCAATATTGATATTTCCATTAGCAACATTGCTAAGTGGGAATATCACAATCGATGAGTTAATGGATGTGTAATGTTCCTAATTAGGAAATTTAGTGATAAACAAAGCAAGCAAACAAACCAGCAACCAGAAATGAGAAACAATCACCATACACCCATGAAAACGCTAGAAATAGAGAACTTTTGAGCCATTTTATTAAATCATCATGGGCAAATACAACATTGAATGGAATGGTGCACTTGGGCTTGTCTCTAAGGACAAGTGTGACAAAACCCAGGGGAGCAAATGATGATCTGAGGGCTGCCCAACTGCTGCTCCAGAACTGATCTACGTTGCCCAGAAACTGTGCTATCTGCAGGAAAGGAAGTGCTGGAATCACTGCTTCTCGTGCTTAGAAAATGATGAAACTTCAGCTCCCTGATCCTCAACAAAAACCCACCAAAACCCAGAAAGGGTTTGGCCTAGTTTAGACTCCTGAAATTCGACCTCCAAGGAGTACGTCCTTCTGCTCAAGCTGGCAAACTCAGCGTGTCTGAATGATGTTGGGAAAGCTCTCCAAACTACCCCAAATCACCGAGATGCGACTCCTTATGAATTTCCTCCCTTCCTTGATGTAATCCCGGTGCTGTGGCTCTCACTCTCAAGGCCCACGTGATGCCCAGTTTGGCCCTATGCATAGTTCTCCAAGGCTCAGTTTCAAAGTGCCCAATTGCTGCACTAACCTGCTCCCAAACTCCTCCCCAAGTCTGGTCTCTTGTTATCCTTCAACTCGCCAAGTACCTCCGGTCAAGTGTTGGCCCACTGAAGCTCTGATCACAACTACGTGTTCCCCTCTCTGCTGGCCCAGAAATACGCACTGCCGCTTTGTGGCTAAGTGTGTTGGCTATGAATCTTCCTCGGCACTCCTCAAGGTGCTCTGAAAATGCCTTACTAGGGTGGCACTTGTAGTCTCCCGAAGGTAAGGTTGAATCTCCGCTTAAGAGATTCATGGCTAAACAGCTAGTTGACTCGGCTAAGCAACTCGAGCAAACAATCAAGTGATTTCGATGTGCAAGTATGAATGAATGCCCAAGCGACGAGCTCTTCCTCCTTATGACTTCGTGGGCCTCACTTTTCATCATGTGGGCCTCTCCAACAACCATATGATTTCCTTCCAAGGCAATTCGAATTTCCCAATGCGTTTTCCCACGCTGGTGGGCCCCACCTTCCACTAGAAAATTAATCCAGCCTTCATTTCTCCTAAGTCCTTAAGTCAAAATTGCTTGGGTCCTTAACAAAATTTGTACAAAATTGGGGAGAGACAAAAACCTGTTACAAATTCATTTGGGAACGGAGATGATAGTCCTCCCCTCCCAATTGTTGGTTGCCCTCAAGCAACTTTAGTGCTGGGTGCTCCAGAATGTGCTCACCCTCCCAAGTGGCATCCTCATCTGGCAGGTTCCTCCAATGCACCAAAAACTCCCCAATGGTCCTGCTCCTCAGCTTCCTCTCCCGTCTCTCCAAAATGGCCTCAGGTTCGAAAACCAGATGGCCCTCATCATCTAGTGGGGGTAGCTCCATTGTTGCTGTGACCTTTTGTCCCAACACCTTTTAAGGCATGAGACATGGAGTATGTTGTGAATCCTGCTCCCCGGAGGTAGCTCCAACTTGTAGACCACCTCCCCAACTCGCCTGACTACCTTGTATAACCCATGAAAATGGGGCTGTAGCTTCTCGGCCCCCTTCGGCTTCAATGTGGACTGCCTGTATGGCTATAACCAGAGGTACTCCAAATCCCCCTCCTCAAAATGCCTCTCAGTTCAGTGCCTATCTGCGTACATCTTTTGCTGGTTCTGCGCTGTCACTAAGTTATCCTTGAGATCCTAGAGGATGTCTTGGCTCTTTCGACTGTCTGCAAAAACAATATTAACAAAAGATAATGCATCATAACCATACAAGGCACGAAAAGGAGTCATATTGATAGACTTGTGATGGGTGGTGTTGTAGCAATACTTGCCCAAGTGCAGCCAACGAATCCAAGCCCTCTGCTGCCCAGTCACGTAGTTCCTTAGGTACCCCTCCAACCATTGATTAACTCGTTCGGTCTGGCCATCTGTCTGGGGGTGGTAGCTCGTGCTAGGGGTGAGCTTAGTACCAACCAACCTGAAGAGATCCTGCCAGAAGCCTCCCATGAACCTGCTATACCTGTCACTCACTATGTTCTTAGGAAGCCCGTGTAATCGGAAGACCTCCCTGAAGAACAACTCTGCAACCTGTGAAGCCGAATACTTGGTAGGGATGGCGAAAAAGTGGGCATACTTGGTCAATCGGCCAACTATTAGATAGATGCAATCCTTGCCCTGCACTGTGGGGAGCCCTGTGATGAAGGCCATGGAGATACTCTCCCATTTCCGCTCGGGGATGGGGAGCGGCTGTAATAATCCTGCAGGATGAATCAACTCCCATTTGTTCCTCTGACATGCCTCACACTCCTGTACGTGCCTCAACAAGTCCCCCTTGAGGCCATTCCATGTGAAACGCTCCCTGACTTCCATGTATGTTTTTCGAAACCCCTGATGCCTTGGCAATGGCGGGTCATGTGTTGCTTGGAGCACTCTCCCCTTCAACTGCGAGTTGGGAACCAGAAATATGCGCCCCTTGTTGTAGATGACCTCGTCCATCACCCGGTAGCGCTCATCTGCTTGGGCACCCTCCAAATTCTCGCATGCCCTCCTCTCCTTAGAATACTCAACCAATAATTGGGCCTTCCAATCATGGAAAATACTCGTAAGTGATAGGCATGCGAGTCTCCTAGATAGGGCATCAACCATCACATTGTGTTTCCCCCGCACATACTCCTTGTCAAAATCATAGGCCTGCACCTTGCTGACCCATCTCCGCTGTCTGTCGCTGAGGCCCTGCTGCCCCATGAAGTGACGAAGACTGTTCTGATCAGTCTTCACCCAGAATCTGTTACCCACCAAATACTGTCAGAACTTGGCCAAGGCATGCATAATGGCCAACATCTCCTTGTCATATATAGAATATGACCTCTCATGGGGTAAGAGCTTTCGACTCTCGAAAGCAAGGTGGTGCCCATCCTGAGATATTACTGCTCCAACTCCCTCCTCGGATGCATCACACTCCACGGTGAAGGGCTAGGAGAAGTCCGGAAGTGCCAAAACTGGACAACTGCTCATCACCTCCTTGAGGCAGTCAAAAGCTGTCTGTGCCCCATTTGTCCATGCGAAAGCCCCTCTCTTTGTGAAATCCGTGAGGGGAGTTTCCAACTGCGAAAATCCCTTGACGAACTTCTGGTAATATGTGCAGATGCCCAAGAAGCCCCTCAGCGCTGTCACATCTCTAGGTACTGGCCAATCACAGATAGCTCGTATCTTCTCTTCATGGGCCTTCGCCCCATCTGCGCCAATGATATGCCCCAAGTAAAGCATCTCGGTCAGGCCAAACTCACACTTGGACAGCTTGGCATAGAATTGCTATTCCTCCAAAATACGCAACACCTCCTCTAAGTGCTGGAGATGCTCCTCCCAAGTCCTGTTGTATATCAAGATGTCATCAAAGAAAACCAATACAAACCTCTTCAACTGCCTCTAGAACACATGGTTCATACACGAATTAAAGGTAGGTAGGGCGTTGGTCAACCCAAATGGCATGACCATGAACTCGAAGTGCCCATAATGGCATCGAGAAGCTGTCTCGGGGATGTCCTGATCCCTCACTCTGATCTGATGGTACCCGAAACACAAATCTATCTTGGAGAAGTACTTGGCTCCTCTAAGCTCATCCATCAACTCATCGATGCGAGGTATGGGGTACTGGTTCTCTGAAGTGTTCTCCCATTTGTGAAGGGTCTTCGGCCCCTACTGGTTCAACCCATGCCAAAGGCACGAAAGAGGGCAATGTGGCTCGAGTTGGCCCACTCGTTGATGGAGGTTGTGCTGCAGGTGAAAGATGATCGAATTGTTGAGAGGCCCCCGAAGTCTCCCCAAATAGGAATACCCTTGGAGTGGTTCTCTTCCGGTTTTGCATTTTAATCTCTTATAGGATTTATTTCTGCCCCTTTGCTAGATCATTCAGAGCCTTCAAGAGGCTATCAAAAGCCATCTCCTCTCTGCTCTTGGGCTCTCCCATGTCTCCCTCTACTATTATTGCCTTTCCCCTATCCTCAGTGTCTAGGGTGATCTCCAACTCTCATTCTTTGCTTTGATACCTCTGCCCCATGTATGTAATATTCTGCTGGTCCCTTCTCTCATAGGAGAAACTCCCACGACTGAGCCAAGACCTAGGCTCCAATACCACTGTAATATTCCTAATTAGGAAATTTAGTGATAAACAAAGCAAGCAGACAAACCAACAATCAGAAATGAGAAACAATCACCATACACCCATGAAAATGCTAGAAATAGAGAAATTTTGAGCAATTTTATTAAATCATCATGGGCAAATACAACAGTGAATGGAATGGTTCACCTGGGCTTGTCTCCAAGGACAAGCGTGACAAAACCTAGGTGAGCAAATGATGATCTGAGGGCTGCCCAACTGCTGCTCCAGAACTGATCTACGCTGCCCAGAAATTGCGTTGTCTGTTGGAAAGGAAGTGTTGGAATCACTATTTGGAGTGCTCAGAAAATTATGAAACTTCAAATGCCTGATCATCAACAAAAACCCACCAAAACCCAGGAAGGGTCTGGCCTAGTTCAGACTCCTGAAATTCGACCTCCAAGTTGCCCGTCCTTCTACTCAAGTTGGCAAATTCGGCCTGTTTGAATGATGTTGGGAAGGCTCTTTAAACTGCCCCAAATCACCGAGACGTGGTCCCTTATGAATTTCCTCCCTTCCTTGATGTAATCCCGGTGTTGTGGCTTTCACCCTCAAGGCCCACGTAGCCTTTGCCCAATTGTTGCACTAACCTGCTCCCAAAATCCTCCCCAAGGCTGGTCTCCTGTTATCCTTCAACTCTCCAAGTACCTCCGACCAAGTGCTGGTGCGACAAAGCTCTGATCACAACTGCATGTTCCCCTTTCTGCTGGCCTAGAAATACGCACTGCTAGTTTATGGGCTAAGTGTGTTGGCTATGAATCTTCCCCGACACTCCTCAAGGTGCTCTGAAAATGCCTTCCTAGGGTGGCACTCGTAGTCCCCCAAAGGTAAGGTTGCATCTCCTGCTTGAGAGATTCGTGGCTAAACAACCAGTTGACTTGGCTAAGCAAACTTGAGCAAACAGTCAAGTGATTTCGATGTGCAAGTATGAATGAATGCCCAAGTGGGGAGCTCTTCCTCCTTATGACTTTGTGGGCCTCCTTTTTCATCATGTGGGTCCCTCCAACAACCATACGATTTCCCTCCAAGGCAATTCGAATTGCCCAATGCCTTTTCCCATGTGGGTGGTCCCCACCTTCCACTAGCAAATTAATCTAGCCTTCGTTTCTCCTAAGTCCCTAAGTCAAAATTGCTTGGGTCCTTTACTTAACAAAATTTGTACAAAATTGGGGAGAGACAAAAACCTGTTACAAATTCATTTGGGAAGGGACATAACAGGATAAAGGGGCTAAATATTTCTAAAAGATAGATTTGTGAAAATTTGGAGACCCAAATTTCTATTGCAACAACTGATTAAGTTTCTTCTATTTAATAAATTACTCAACAAATTATTCACTACATGCTACAACAAATACCAAAACTAATACACTGCAACCTTCACCAATTAAAATTATATGCGGAAACAAGAAACTGAGTAAGAAAGAAATACACAACACATTACACCATTATTTTTGGACAAAAGTCCTCGGAAAAACCCAATGCGGGAAAATCGGTGCAGTAACTAGGGGTTTGTATTATTAAACAATAGTTTTCTGAATACAATCTTTGGATGCCTTGCTGGATATATCCAATTCAGAGAATCTGACTCGCAAAAGATTAGTGAGAAATACCTCACACTATCATTGGTGATCCAAGACTGATCGAACCACTGAATGGCTAGCCCATAGCAAGCTCTACGCAGTTTTTGCACAATCATTGCGCTATTCTGCGTCACTCCTTCTGGCTGATCCTTTTGATTCTGGAATTTCGACTTCTTCCCTCCCAGTCTCACACCCCGACTTCTGGCTCCAGAACTCGACTTCTCCAGCAAAATACAGATCTCCTCTCAAGCTTTGCGTTGCTTCTATGTCAACCTATGCTATCCAACGTAGCCATTGCGCTGCCTCTTCCAGTTTTCTCTCTGCCTCCTCTGCAATGTATTCCTAGATCAAGAAATCTCTCTCCGAAACTATCCTTGCCCCTCACTGCAAGAAATCTCCTCAATCGATTCTCTAGCAACTGTTGCGTTGCGCTCTCTAAGAAATTCGATCTCTTGATCTCTCCTTGATGTATTTTCCAAATGCCCATCAAGCCTCCTCTTATAATCTTCTCGTTGAAAACCAACGACCCAGATTAGATTCTAATCAATGGCTCAAATCATTTTGCCTTGATCCTCGTCTTCTTCTAGAAGTTTCACCCACAGTTTGATTAATACCCTTTAGTTATTTTAATCTCCTATGTTTAGACTTAGGCACCCATTAAAAATAATTAATTATTTTAATAAAACTGTCTTCGGGTGGAATTTCCCAAAACGATTTCTGGATATTGTGGAATACATGTGTCCAAGCCTCCCTCTGCAAATTTTGAGGCTTAGAGCACATCCGATGCTACTAGAAATCAACAAGATCTGCGCTCAGGGTACTATCAGATCCGAGTTAGAGAGCAAGACATTCCAAAGTCTGCTTTCAGATGCCACGACAAACATAATGAGTATTTGGTTATGCCCTTTGGGCTAACCAGTGCACCAACTACCTTTCAATTCTGTATGAATCATGTTTTTAATAAGCAACTGCGTAAATTTGGATTGGTTTTCTTTGACAATATTTTGGTGTATAGCAGGACCTGGGAGGAGCACTTGCAACACTTGGAGGAGGTGTTGAGGATTTTGGAGGAGCAACAATTTTATACAAAGCTGTCAAAATGTGAGTTCGGATTGACATAAATGCTCTATTTGGGGCATGTGGTTGGAGGAGAAGGGGTGTAGGTGCACCAAGAGAAGATTCGAGCCATCATAGAATGGCCAACTTCCAAGAATGTGACAATGTTGAGGGGATTTTTGGGCATTTGCACATATTATAGGTAGTTTGTTAAGGGATTCTCTCAGTTGGTGGCACCCCTCCCAGATCTTACCAAGGAGGAGGCTTTTGTTTGGACAGCTGCAACGCAAAGATCCTTTGAGTGGCTTAAGGAGGCTATGAGCTCATTCCCTGTATTAGCATTACCAAATTTCAAGCAGCCATTCGTTCTGGAGTGTGATGCCTTAGGAGAAGGAATTAGGGCAGTTTTGATGCAAAACAATCATCCCATTGCCTTTGAGAGCAGGAAACTCAGAGAGAATGAGTGCCACTACTCCATCTATGATAAGGAGATGTTGGCCATCATGCATGCACTGGTTAAGTTCAGGCCATGCTTGGTGGGGAACATGTTCAAAGTAAAGACAAATCATAATAGCCTCAGGTTCTTTCTAGACCAAAAGGAGTTGAATGAATTATGACGGGCAATAGAAGTGGCTCAATAAGATTTAGGTGTGATTTTGAGATAGAGTATGTCAAAGGGAAAGAATAATGTGGTTGCAGATACCTTATCCAAGAGGCCTACAATATTTTATTTCATGGATGGTTCGACGGATTAGAAGTTTCATCTTGTAGTGGAGTATTTGAAGAACAAGTTGGCTTGCGAGATCTTGTCCACATGTGAGTTCGGATTGACATAAATGCTCTATTTGGGGCATGTGATTGGAGGAGAAGGGGTGTAGGTGCTCCAAGAATGTGACAATGTTGAGGGGATTTTTGGGCATTTGCACATATTATAGGTAGTTTGTTAAGGGATTCTCTCAATTGGTGGCACCCCTCCCAGATCTTACCAAGGAGGAGGCTTTTGTTTGGACAACTACAACGCAAAGAGCCTTTGAGTGGCTCAAGGAGGCTATGAGCTAATTCCCTGTATTAGCATTACCAGATTTCACGCAGCCATTCGTTTTGGAGTGTGATGCCTTAGGAGAAGGCATTAGGGCAGTTTTGATGCAGAATAATCATCCCATTGCCTTAGAGAGCAGGAAACTCAGAGAGAATGAGCGCCACTACTCCATCTATGATAAGGAGATGTTGGCCATCATGCATGCACTGGTCAAGTTCAGGCCATGCTTGGTGGGGAACATGTTCAAAGTAAAGACAGATCATAATAGCCTCAGGTTCTTTCTAGACCAAAAGGAGTTGAATGACGGGCAATAGGAGTGGCTTAATAAGATTTAGGTGTGATTTTGAGATAAAGTATGTCAAAGGGAAAGAATAATGTGGTTGCAGATGCCTTATCCAAGAGGCCCACAATATTTTCTTTCATGGATGCTTCGACGGATTAGAAGTTGCATCTTGTAGTGGAGTATTCGAAGAACAAGTTGGCTTGTGAGATCTTGGAAGGACAACTTGTTATGAATACAAATATATAAAAATAATATAAATAATAATAATCATAAATAATGATTAAATTAAACAATAATTAGTTATTGAAGAGGCATGTCTCTAGGGACATGACCGTTAATGAAGGGGCATCTACCTAGCTATATAAGCAGGCCCTCATTTGTAAACATATCATCTCATATGAATTCTTTTAGACACTATTCAATATATATGTTTCTTATCCTCAAAGGATGTCTTTGTTTTCCAAGTCTTTTGAAGATTATTGTGAAGTACAAACTTTGTTCGTTACATTGGTATCAAAGTTGTTTGATCCTCTGGCTGCTCAAACGTTGCATAGAGCCAATCTGATCCAACCGTTGGCCATCAACCCTTCGTTAGTTTGTTGCCGTCATAATTCAGGCTTTTAGCCACAAAAAGTAAGTTTGGAGGTTCTCCATTTTGTCGTCAGGGTTTTGGCCATTAAAAGAAAAATGAAAAAAAAATATTATACATATATAGAATATATAAAAAAGGAATTAAAAAAAGGGGTGTTATAAAAAATAAAATAAATGAAAAAAAGAAAAAGAATATATATATATATATATAAAATGACCTTTTTTATTTTACTTTTTATATATTTCTTTCCCTCTTTTTTACCTATATATATATATATATATGTTAGGCAACCACATCGTTCTGTTTACGGTCACTGTTGTTATTTGTGCACGCTGCCTACGCATGCCATCCCCGCTCCGCAACTTTGCTCTGGTCATTGGACCTAACTCCCAGGGTCTTATATTTGTGCTTGGCTGTCTACATATGATCCTTAAGTTTATGTTCTATCTACAATTGCTGATCTGAAAAGTTTGAAGAAGAAATTTGCATTCTAAGTAATTGCATCAACATAGAACATTCCGTTTTCTGCAAAGTACATTCATTTTTTTGCAAAGTACATTTAGCATTTTGCAAAGTACATTAAGTTCCATTCAGTTTTCTGCAACGTACATTCAGTCTTCTGCATAGAACTTTCAAGTTTCTGCAAATAATTTTTAAATTTCTGCAAAGAACTTTCAGATTTTAACAAATCATCCACATGACCTTGAAGGCTTTTGAACTTGCACCTCATTGGTCTTACAATGGTGTTGTCATGAAAAACTATAGGGTACCTCATAATAGGTAACACCTTGGATCACAACTCAAAGTAAAACTAGTTCAACTAAAATCGACAACCAATCATAGGTTCAATTTTCCCTTTGTAAGCATGAACAATAGTTCAACCTCTCACACGTCCTTATATTTGTTCTAAGGCATGGATTATTCCAATCATTGGATCTTGTTGGGCATTACACCTGTTGAAATCCTCCACTGTCAACTCTCACTTACAGGTAGCTGCCATCTTTCTTCAGTGGATGGAAGAAGTTCAACAATACGGCTCTGATAACATGTTAAAATTTCTAATTCATGATAGCAGATCTGTACTTAGATTTTACCCGGCAGCTGAAACTGAAAATGTTAAGAACAGTAATCAAACTTAATATTTCCGAAAACTTAAAAGTAAAAGAATAAAGTAAAGATCAGGAGTTTATAGACTGCATATAAGAATTTGAGATCAATCTGCTTAGTGACAGTGTAGATCTGAAAAATATGAAATCTGCAAATCAAAACCAACAGTTCAGAAATCTATAGCAATGATCATTTAACATCTCATTAACACTGAGAGAACAATTACATTGATTGCTTGTTTGCTAATGTGCCCTGCATCTCTTTTAATAGAATAAGAGAGGGGTCCATGCACACACGAATATTCAAGAATAGAAAAGTGTAACATCCACAGAATTTTCCCCACGTGTGAAGAATAAGTAGACACATGCCAACACACTCCGCTGACACTCCGAGTGGAGGCCATATGTGAATACACAAAACACGCTTTTCTATGTGATTCCTCAAGTAACAGGTGCCATATGTCTGAGAATAGGTTGACACATGCCAACACATTCCGAGCACACTCCATGTGGTGGCCACATGGCGAGCCCACCTTGTTTGTGGTGAACACATGCCATCACATGCCACTCAACTCATTATTTAAATGCAAATAATTCACTGGTGACAAATCTCTAGTCAACCAATCAATCAAACTATAAATAGAATTGCAAAGAATGGAAAATACCTAAATATAGGCAATGAAACATATTGATGGTTAATGGACAACAAGGTTGGAGCAACAAACAACTGACAAGATTCTCTTCATTGGGCCAATCATGGGGCATTTTTGTTCAACCACTTGTGTTAGTAAATGTTCTCTCATTTTGGGTCATCAGAAAAGATGCTAACAAAATTTGTAACTTCTCCAAATTCAGCTCATTTTGTCATTTTGTGATTCTTATCATTTTGTACGCTCATTTTACATGCATGAGAAGTAATTATTGTCATTAAAAATGCAGGTAACTGTGAATCCTCTAAAGGAGACTGAGTTGATTATATATGGGGGTGAATTTTATAATGGGGATAAGGTAATGTATTGACGCAGATGGTCAGAGTGTTTGTGATTGATATCTATTTATTGAGCTTATGTGGATGTAAATCAATCTTTCAATGGCAATGGCTTTCAATGTTGGTTGTTGGCAGACCTTTGTCTATGGAGATCTTTATAGGTACAATGCTGAAAAAAGAGAATGGAAGCTGATTTCTAGTCCCAATACTCCACCCCCTCGCAGTGCTCATCAGGCAGTTGCATGGAAAAATTCATTGTTTATTTTTGGTAAGAGAATATTATGAGATTTGCTTGAACTACTAGTCCATATAGCAGACAGTTAAGGTTAGTATTGATTTGCACGTTTCTATTTCACATTTGAAAGGTTGCTTGAAGTTGTCACTGTCATTTGCTTTGCAGGTGGTGAATTCACATCTCCAAATCAAGAAAGGTTTCACCATTACAAGGTGTTTATTTTTTTGTACTTTATTTGGATAAATGGTTCAGTCACTGGGCACAGATTTTCCCCATGGCTGTGAATTTAGATATTGCCAACTAAATGGAGTATGCATGTTAAATATGTGGGGGAGTACATAAACACAAGTACAAATAATTCTGTAATCTGATTAATGTAGCACACCAGTTATATACATCACCAAAATGGAGTTATGTTGACCACCACTAATGATGATACCTCCACCCATGATGACAACACTCTGTTTTGGAAAGGGGGCTTCTTTCTGCCCAATAGAGGTTTGTCTTATGCATCTGGTGGGGGCAGATGCACAGCAACTAATCATGACCCTATGGGATGACAAAAAAAAATTGATCACATGCTTTACTTACAATGGCTATAAACAAAAATACATTGAATGAAAACACCTACTAAATGGTACATAACAAGAAATCTAGGCTAACAATTGCCACGTTCTTTATTTTTGAGTGTCTCACTTATGTTTTGTTAATTTTCGGTGTTACTCTAAAATTGTTTACACCATGGTTCGGGTGCTTCATGAGATTTGCGGTGCATGGTGTATGTTCAACTCTTAGATGGTTCGATATGGATGGGCACATGAGAGATAGTCCTTGATGGATTTGCATAGTTGTGATAGCTTGCTTAGTTGATGCTTGACCTTATGGTTGCTGGCTTAATGTTCTTCCCTTAGGTGTTGGTGTTCTCTTGACAATTGGGTGGATGCCATTCATTGGGGTTTCATGAAGGATCCACTTGCTTGGGGAGTGCCCTACATGGGATGAGGAGTGTTGTGTAGCTTGGAGGAGGGTATTAGGCCCTAGTGGGCATGTGGTAGCTTGGATTTTTGTTTAGAGGATTGGAGATTGGCTTGGGGATGCTTGGGCTTTTGACAGTATTCTTGGAGGGCCAACTGACCTAATGGAGTACATTGCTTAGGAGGATCGATGGTGTTTGTGGAGGTTGTGATAGAGGGATGTGGACCTGCTGTGCGTAGTTACATCATCTTGGAGCATGACACATGCTTTAGAGTGACACATCTCACTTGTGTTGGCCTACAAGCAATGTTGCACGAAGTGGGGACGACGCGGGGACGTTTTTTGGAAGCAGGGATACGAAAGCTTAATTTCCCAAAAATTTAGGAAGCGAAGCATCTTGGAAGCGTCTACTATATATATATATTTTATATTTTTTTGCATTTATATTAAAAAAGCATAAAAATACCAAATTAGTTTTAGAAGACATGAAACATGCATATTTTTACATAAATCAAGATAGATATGGCATCCATGATTCCATTGTACATCAATGATTAATTATTCGAGCATAAACCATCTAGCTTCTAGCAATCACAAACATACATCAAATTTTTAAGCATATCATAAAACATAAAACAATTAGAAGATAAAATCATCAAACATTCAAGTAACTTATCTAGCAAGTGAGCAACTGTCAACATGAGTCGTGTCCAAAATTCAAATAATAATGTTTACAAAATAGGCCACTTGGCCACCACCAACACTCAAGTACACACTGAACTAGGAAGAGTAAGACAGGAAAGTTTAAATTCACAGGACTACAAGTGTAATCTATGACAAATGTAGTAAACTATGAATATATCTACTAAGTTCTCCTCCTTCCACCATGAACAATACGTGAAGAAGATGGTGAAGATGGTGGCTCTGGAAGATGCAGTAGTGGAACTGATGAAGGTGAAGCCCCTGCTATTGGTGTTGAAGCATGGAACCTAGGAACCAAGGGACCCGATGGTGCGTGGCATCTCAATTCGATCATCATCATCCTAGATAAGAGCATCCTCCAATTGCTCTAATCACAACACTTCATCCTCCAAATTGGGCTCCTCTGGGTTTTTGTCACAAGTGACAACAATCGCAAGTTGTAGTGAACATAAACCAAGCTCTTTACCCGGTCTAAATTTAACCTGTTCCTTTCAACATTGTAGATGAAAGAATAAGAGCCTCTAACACCTCTATGTAGAAGAAGTGTTTAACACTTGTGATAGCACCCGCAATGCCAAAGTTTTTAGAAGTGGAGTAGCACCTCCATGCATGTTTCACCACTCAAGCGAAGATAAATTCTCTCAATCTCTAATTGCATGCATGCTCCCAAATGGACCAGTGCTAAGCGTATTGTTGCTCAAATGTTTCTATAGCATGGTACACTCCTCGTCATCAGGGACTAATTTATCCAATGCTTTCATATAACTAGATAGAACCTCTAGATCTAGGTGTGGTTTTATCCTGCTCCCCCCCTAGGTGCTGGTGTTGAAAGCCATGATGGATGATAGTATTTAGGTGTCAAAACATATGCTAAGGCATGTAATGGAATGTTTAGCATATCCCATCGTTTTTCCACCTCGGCACGAATATAATTGTACAAGGTGATATCTCTAGGCTAAATAATGTCTTTAATTTGCCCCAACATGCTATACATTTGCTCATACACCTCCCCAATTATTGGCTGATCTGAATCTGCAAATTTGATCATGTAATAAATTGGTTTAGTGAATTGTAAAACGTATTTAATCTGTGACCAAAAGTAACTGTCAAGGATAGTGTCCTTGGCTACATTAGCACTATCTCTATCAGTGTTAATGTCATCCCATGATTCAGAGGTCACCGTATTAGTTAAAGCTTGTCTCACCTTCACTAGCCGCTTAAAGGTGAGGTAATAACTTGCAATCTTGTTTTTGTAGAGTAAGCAACTGCAACTTGGAGTAAGTGCCATAAAAATAGTTTACCCTTGTATGCCCTGAGATAAATTTAATGAGTTACTTCTCTCTCTTGTAAAGCTTATTAATCCATCCACATTCTTTATGCTTCACAATATCATGCATCAAAAGCTTCAATTTGTGCACCAAGCATGCAGACTAAAAGATGTGTGGATGTGTATGCTCAATATTTTTTACTGTTGCCTTACAATTTGTTGCATTATTGGTGATCACTTGAACCACATTATTAGGACCAACATCTTTTATTTATTGCAATAGGAGATCTGCAATGTTTTGGGAAGTTGCATTGATGGACGAATCATGACATGCAATAAACACTGCACCACTAGCAGAAACACCAAGAACATTTATCAAATGTTGGTTTCTAACATTTGTCCACCCATTTGATACAATGGATACCCAACAATCCACCCACTCATTTGTAAAACGTGTCAAAGCTCTTTGAACCTTGGCTTTTTCTCTTTCTAATAACACTGTTTTAGCTTTCTCATAGTTGGGGCTTTTGTATCCTTTTGGGGCTATATTGATGGCCTTAACCATATCATGCCAATAGGGAGAGCGAAACACATTGAATGGTACACCGCAAGCACAGTGAAACCAAACTATCTTTCTTTCCAGACTATGAAAGGAGAGAGTCATTCCATCAATATATATTCTTTCACTCTCTTGTGATGAGATGTGGCCTAGAGAATAGTGTGCACTAGCCCCTCTCTAGAATCTTTACTCAAGCCTTTTTTGATTCTTCGTTTCACTATCACCTCCTTGGCATTAAATTCAAAGCATTTCAGGCTCAACCTGTTCTAGGTCCATCCCATAATTTTTCCTACTAAATTGAGGTTTCCTCTTGCATTCATGCATTAACATATTAGGCTCAACCTGTTCTAGGTCCAGACCATAATTTTTCCTACTAAATTGGGGTTTCCTCTTGCATTCATGTATTGCCCATGCATAGCCCATTTCCTCCCAACTATTAGACACAACGACAAGAAAGAGCAATAGCCCCGGTCCTTCTTGGCAATGTCAAAGCACTCTCATAGATGGAGGAATGGTGGAGGGAATCCCTGCAGTCATCAAAGGTTGATGGATAAGAGCAAAAAAATGCTAGGTGGATATGTCAAAATGACTAGTGTGGGTGTAAATCAACAACACAGATGGGTATTGAGGAGAATGAAGAGTAAGGCATACCTTCCAAGTTCCAAGCCATTCCAAAATAATATGTATGCTTGCAAGGCATATCTGCATGCATGTGGGGAGGTGTTGGCTTCACTCAAGGTGAATCTTGGTCAAAGCACATATGAAGTTTAGCAGGTGACATATATTCCAACTTCTCTTCTTGTGCCAATTTCCATGTGTTAAGTTGCAACCACTCTTGTATTCATAGTCATTGTATGTTCACATTATATATATTTGATAACTCATGAGGTCCAACTTAGGAAAGGCATGATATTTACAGAGCTTGCCATTCACATTAATATTCACTATAGGGGTCTTGGCCTTGGGTCCTCATTTGGACTTTACATGACCACATAAGTTTTTATTGCATATATACAATATTTACAATGTGGAACCGTCCAAGCAAAATTAGATTAGATACCTTGGACAGTCTGCCGAAATCAGTGTTCAATCTATCATGTGATTAGAACCATACACACATTTCTTAAGAGAAAAAAATGAAATACATTATATGCTATAATGTTAGTAGATTGTTCTAGTTTACATGTAACTGGCCCTATCTTTTCAATAATATCAAAAGGACCATGGTATCTCAGAGCTAGCTTGGCATAATTCCATAATTTCAGTGAAAATTTGTTAGGATTCAGCCCACGAAAGACATGATTGTGGAAAATTTTGGCACAAATTGACTTTAATGCAAAACATAATTTTTACGTCTTTCCTAGAGGTTTCCCACATCTTAATGCTGTGAGTTTTCAGCCTGAGAGATGTTATGTAATAGGGATAAAACAGTTCAACTTAATGCTGCTCACCCTCCGAAACACATGATTGTCCACTTTGAATTCTTTGTGAGATTTGCTTAAATCAGTATAGTGTTTTTTTCATATCCTGTGCTGCTTACAAATTCTGCTTAATTCTAGCAACGTGCTTCTCCATCTGTTTGAGCAATTCTGGGTCAAGTGTAATTTGGTCTATGGGATTATCCTGCCTTATTGGAGTATTTCATGTCCTCCCATACAAGATTTCAAAATTATTTAGAAGATTATGTTTGATTGTGTAGGTTTATATCTTTGTATGAATCAAATTTGACTGAAATGAACATCCTATGTCTGGATCACAACTAGCCTTGCATAGCTCATTCATAACCTTGACCTCTTTAACTTCATCACACTTCATTCTACTCTATGAAATATTCCTACTAGTAAAATGCAGTGATAAGCAAAGAAAATATGAACATACACACACAGAAATTCAAATATACAAGCGAGCACCCGGAATACCACAAGCAATAACACCCATCTGAGCTATTTTACTAAATACAACTGTAATACAATGGGGGTTTGGTATGAGTGCACCTGGGCTTGCCAAAAAGGCAAGCTATACAAGCCCTAGGTGGGAAGGTGCAATACCCAGATGCTGGAATGTGTAACTTCAGCTGTGCCCTGCGCTGCCCTGGAGGAACTGCACTGTCTGCTGCAAAATACCTGCTGTTTGACCCACTTCCGGTGCTCAGAAAAGTTTGGAAAATTAACCCTGGATTCCTCTCAAATAACCCACCAAAACCCAGAAAGGGTTTGGCTTAGTTCTGACCCCCAAAATTGACCCCAATTTCCACTGCTCCACCAATCACTGGGAATTTCGGCTCACCTGAAGGAATCACTGCTCTTCCCTCTCAAAAATGGTGCCAAATGCTAGCCATATCTACCCCTGGAAGTCTGCACCAAATGCTGTTCCAATCAGCCCTAAATACTCGACCCCTCAGCTCCCACATGTGCCTCAGTGAAAGTCTATGCGCAGGCCCATGAAGTCACTGGAAAATGGTGATGAGGCTAGAGCAAAATCCTTCCAGAAATATGCCCAATCAGCCCTCCAAACTCCTGCAAATTTAGTGTCCAACCCCCTCTCCAAAGCCCAACAAAAGCACTGCCCCACTACTGTCTCAGTCAGGAAGTGCATACTCCCTTTCTGCGCCAAGTTTGCTAAGAAAGACCCACGAATCTGCCTGTATAACCTCCGGAACAGCTCCGCAATGTGAATTGGAACACCTACTAGGGATGGCACTCGAAGTCCACCAAAGGTAGGGTGAGATCTCCTCTTGGAGATCTCACGTGTTGAACAACACTGTTGTCGCAGCTAAGCAGCTTGAGCAAACACTGGTTTGGTTGTCAAATGAGCAGAAGTCCCCAAAATGAGGCCCTCTACCTCTATTTATCTTGCTGCCCCTTTTCTTCCTCCATGTGGGCCCCCACAAGTCGAGTCCCCTCCTCTCTCTCTTCCCGCCAATTCGAACTCTCCCAAGGGATACGGATTCCCTTTTAGGGTGGCTCCACATTCCACTTGCATTTTGATTTATTTTCTCTTCTAATGTTTGGGAACTGTCTTTCCTTAAAAAGGTTAAGTGGGGTCCTCCTAACCCTCCTTTCCTAAGTATAAATGCCAAGATATCCCCCAATTGCCGAACTGCAAAATAGAAATGCTCCTTCACAAAAATGAATTAATTGGTGATATTACACTCTACATCATCCAATAATCACTATAGAATGGATCGTCCTCAATCGAGTATAATAGGACAGAGAAGTCAAACAACTTTTAATCAAACTGTTGGTAATGAAAGAACATCTTGAGAAAATTGTTGAGCATTGGTATCATGATCAAGCAATACTTTCTGTGTTCTTTTTTATATTTCTCCTTTACTCTGGTTTCAACCAGTCATATAGCAACTTCTGGTTAATTGCCTCATTCCCTGATTAACTTAATGTCACTCAACCTAATAAACACATGATTGTCCACTCTGAATTTCCTGTAAGGTTTGACTAAATCAACATAGCTTTTCTGCATATCTTGGGCTGCTTTCTGATTCTACTTAATTTTAGCCCTAGCAACCTACTTTTCCATCTTCTCGAGCAATTCTGTGCCAATTTTAATCCTATCTGTTAGTTTAACCCATTCTGTGTTGGATTATCCCATCTTATAGAAGTATTTCATGTCCTCCCATACACGGCTTCAAGGATTATTTAAAGTTTTAAGATTGTTTGTGCATGTTTATATAATGATGGAAGAACACCTTGATAAAATTGTTGGCATTGTTATTATGATGAAGCGATGCCTTTTGTGTTCCTTTCTGTATTTCTTTACTTTGGTTTCAACAAAGTGGACAACAACTCTTGGTTAGATTCCTCATTCCATGGTCAACTTAATGTTGCTCACTTGCTTATATAAGCTAGTCATTGAGGTAATTCAGATTGTCTTTTCCTATTTTTAGAATTTGGGATTTGCACATCCGAGGTGACAGTAGCCTAGTAGATATGAACTAATTATATTTAATGATGTTGCTATTTGTTCTTCTAGATTTATCTATTGAACATAAAATCCATTTGCCCAATTAGTTGAAGCTAATGATGTAAATAGTAAATACCTTGTTTAAATTTACAATGAGAATTGCATTTGGGTAGTTCACTGATGGTTTCTCTTTGTACCTTTTATTTACTTTAGTTATTGATATACTGCATCAGGATTTTGTGGTATTTTCATACATGACTATTCCTTGTTTGCGTAATTTATACAGGACTTTTGGCGTCTTGACCTGAATACAAATCAGTGGGAACAAATACAGTTAAAAGGTTCTCCCAGTGCACGATCAGGGCATCGTATGGTAGGTAGCTAAATATATGGTTCACTTGAAACTTCCAACCTATCAAAATTGATATGAAAGCTATGTAATGGTGATGGGAATAAATCTAGGTATTTTTTGTTAAATATCAGGAGGTAGAGAGTGAATACTGATTCCAAATGTTCTCCCTTGCTTTTTTACATTGTTCAACATAGAAGCATATACGTTGTGGTGAGACTGAGCCATTGTGCTTTAGTCCATTGTGTCTTAAAAAATGAGGTGGATAATCTATAGTAATAATTGTATTACTCATTTGCACTTTTGTTTGCAAAATGTCTATGAGATTTCTTCAATTGTGCTTTCCTCCTGTGGTGGATTACCCAAGTTACCTAGTTTGTTTTTGTGTTCGAATTCCAGTGCAATGTAATTCAATTGTAACGAATAAAGTATATAAATAATATAAATATAATGTAAAAGATAATAATCATAAATAATAGTTAGGTAAGCTAGTAAATAGGTTGAAGAGGCATGTCTAATAGGACATGACTCTTCATGAAGAGACGCTTGGTATATAAGCAAGCCTCTCATTCTCATTGTAAATCATTATCATTATCATTCTTATTCATACATTTAATATAATATTTGTAACCTCATGGATATCTTTATATTCCTAGTTTTCTGCAATAATTAATTTATAGAAGGAACTTTGTTCGCTTCATTTGGTATCAGAGCCACGTTTGGCTGATCATCAGGCCTTTGACTATCGAAATTTGTCAACCTTGTTGCCGTATAATTGAAGCATTTTGCTCAATATTTGGGAGTTCTCATTTTCTCCTTTTTTCTAGGACTTTGGCCATAAAAAAAAAAATTAACCAAAAAAAATATAGAAGTAAATAAATTAAAAAAAGAAGAAGGTAAAAAAGTATTACAAAATATGCAAAAAGAAATTGACAAAATCATTGTTGACAAAAATGAAGAAGTTTCTCGATTTAAAACCATAGCGAAAAATTACTATCGCAAATTAAGAAACTTAAGAAGGATAAGAAGTCATTAGAAAATAAGGTACAACAACTTATCGAGAAAGAAGCATCAAATGTATGAATTCAAGTTGATGACAAAACAACAAATACCGATCGAGTGAATATGACAGCTCAAGAAGACAAGTCGGTTAAAGAAACTACACACTTAGATGTTGCAGTGTAGACAATGAACATCCCAAGTGAATGTTCCATAACCATCTCAACAACATCTTTGCCAGAAGAAAATATAAAAATTGGCACATGCCTAGTAAGAAGAAATCAAACCAAAAAAGTTCCATATCGGCATCCGAATCAACCATGCTACATATTTGAACCAGTCAGAACCAAGAGAGCAAATTAATGTTTCACCTAATAATGATGTAACATCAATTCCGTCTTATGCTGACAAGTCATTACAAAATTTTAGTGATCAGAATGCTATACAGAAGATTAATCTGGGATGGTCTGATCCCTTCTCAGTGCGACAATTTTGTTTGTCACTAAGAAGATCATATTAGCTTGTATCGACGAAGATGACTATTCCGAGACAAAGACTTTTGAAGCCGAAATCAAGCCTTTTTTTATCGACAAGCTTTGAGGACAAAGCTTTTTGAGGAAGGAGGCAATGTAACGAATAAAATATATAAATAATATAAATATAGTGTAAAAGATAATAGTCATAAATAATAGTTAGTTAAGCTAGTAAATAGGTTGAAGAGGCATGCTTAATAGGACATGACTCTTCATGAAGAGACACTTGCTTGGTATATAAGCAAGCCTCTCATTCTCATTGTAAATCATTATCATTATCATTCTTATTCATACATTTAATATAATATTTGTATCCTCATGGATATCTTTATATTCCTAGTTTTCCGGAATAATTAATTTATAGAAGGAACTTTGTTCGCTTCATCAATATTAGCTCATCTAGGCAAAAGCACTAAAGTTTGTCATATATATTATATATATATTTTACAAAAGTGAAATATAGTTAAATATAAAATGTTATAATTGATTATATATATATATAGTTTTAAATCAAAAATTTATATGTAATTAATGTATAAAGTTTTATAGCAATTTTTTTATTTTAATATTATTATTAATATTATATATTATTTAAATAAATTAATTTATATATGAAATTTAAATTCATTATACATTTGTTACTTATATTTACATAACCTTTCATATATCCACACCATTTTATGTATTGATGGTTTAAATTAAAAAGCTCTCATCGACAGTTGGTCCTCCCCTTTGCTTTGAAATTTGTGTGGATGCTAGGGTGTGTAAAATTTAATTGGAATTTGCTGTAACCTGCAAACCTATAGCTGCATAGGAGCCTGCACATATATCACCACATTGGAGCATCGAACTGTCTGGCAAAGTTCGCGTGAGGAGGAAATTTAGGTTAAACTTCCATATTTCGGCGTCAACTCTTCCTTATTTGACAATTTCAGTGAGTGGCGGCTTCATCTCTCAGTTAGCCCCTTGAATATGTGCTAAATTTTATAGAAGTTCTGTTAAAATTAGCAACTAGGGCCAAACTCCATATGGGTCACCTCATTTATGGCAGCTGATATTTTTCTTGGATTCCTCTCTTCGAGAGGGGTAGGATTGATCTAATGATCATACGATTCTGACATGTATTCATGGAGATATGAATTTATTTGTACTCTTGACAATTTGTCAAGGTCGGCCAGCGAGCAAAACAGTGATTTTCACCCCTAGCTTATCCTCAACGTTGCATATAAAAGGAGGGGACCTTGTGGCATTATTTCACTCATCTCATCTCATATCTCCTCTCTCCTCTCTTGATTTGGTATGCATAAAGGAGCAGTGTCTCTCTCACATGTGTGGTTGGACGAAGTGTTTTCTGATTAGGGCAACGTTGACCTAGGTTGAACGAAGCTGCAGGGTGACTTTTGGACAACGTTGACTCTTCTCCTTTGCGGATTGGGTTAGGCTGTCTCTCCTAGGCAGGCCGCAGTTCTGGGCAGCAGTTTTGACCACATTTTGACCCCACATTGACCAACGTCGACTGTCAAAACGCTGACCGCAGGTTTGACCAGAGTTGACTGAAGTTTGACTGGATATTTCAGACTGTTTTGGGCTGCCTCTTCTTGCTGTTGGAGGCCGAGTTGACTGAGCATTGACCGGGATTGTTCAGAGGTCAAATCTGACATGTTTGACCAGCGTTGACTTTACTGGTTAGGGTTTTGCAGTTGCTGACATAAAATTACAGAATTGTATATTTGTACTATCTCTCTCTCTCTCTCTGCTGAATTGTTGAAGAATATAAGAAGAATTGATCAAGGGTTTCCTCGCATTGGGGTTTGCCCTTGGCTGGTGCCACATCTTGTGTCCTCTTGTCTTGGCTTGTCTTCTACTGCTTATATTTATGTTCTATCTGCATTTTACTATCATGTTGATGTGATTGCTATTCTGGAAATTGATATTGGGCTAATAAGAAATTTGAAGTAAATTGCTCTTAAGCATAGAACATACCAATATTAACATGGTATTAGAGGTGAGGTGAAGACAAAGCCCAAGCAAGAGTGAAAGAGCAATCACCAAAGACAGTTGGAAAGGAAAAAAGGCTCAATGGGTTCCCCATCCCACTTCACGGCCGAAGACAAGCTCTGTGAGAAGTCTGACTATCACGGATGGAAGATGTCTCTTGATCTGACATTGGAAGAACAAGAAGTGTTGGACTATGTGAAGGGTAAAATCCTGGAGCCTCCATCAAATGCACGGCTTCTACAAAGAACAAGCACACTAAAGGTGAAGTCAAAGCAAAGGAGATTATTAGAGATTCTATTGACAAGCGTCTGGTGGCATACATCTCTGATTTGAACACCTCCAAGGAGATCTACGACAGATTGGTAGGCATGTTTAAGGTTAGTGATGCAAATCAAGTTTTGTTCCTCAAAAATAAGTTGAAGGATATTAAGAAGGGCAAGGATGAGGATATTCAATCCTACTTCCTAAGGATCACTAAGATCAAGAATGATCTTCTATCGATTGGAGAAGTCATTCCTGACGGGGAACTAACTATCACTACCCTTGGAGGGCTCCCATCCGAGTGGTATATATTTAGAACCACTCATTCTCAATAATGATCAAATTCTAGGGTTTGAAGAATTGATGTCGAGTTGCATTCAAGAAGAGACAAGAATGGTGGAGCAAGAAATGCCTTCAAATAGAGGCAACCCCACAACTTTCTCCTCTCATGCCAAAAGGAGAAATAATTCTGGGCCTAAAGGTCATTTCAAAGGAAAGCCCGGATCGAAGGGTGGAAGAAAGGGAAGATGCTTTGTTTGCAATAAATTTGGCTACTATGCGAGGGAGTGTCAAAATAGAAAGGATGCATCACATGATGATGATCACAATCACTCCAGGGGCAACTTCAACAACAACAATCAAAGGAATGGCAGGTTCAATGGCAAAGGAAAGAGGAATGCAGGTTCAACCCTCCAAGAAAGCAAGGAACTCCACGTATGAAGAATCAAATGTTGTTAACAATAAGCAAGATGAGTATTATCTTATATCGACCCTCTCCACTACCTCTCCTTCGTTGGGAAATTGGTTTATTGATAGTGGTGTCTCAAGGCACTTCACTGGTTACAAGGAAGCTCTCTCTAATTGATAGAGAAGGAGACAAACTTGGAGATTATTCTTGGAGATAATGCCACCTATCTCGTAAAGGGTGTAGGGAATGTTACCCTTCAATTGAATCAGGGTAACACGATCCATTTGCAAGGGGTGTGTTATGGGAAAGTACACGAAGATACCTTTTGCCAAGCAGTGACAACATGGTGGTAGATATCCTAGATTTGGTACACTCTGATGTTTGTGGCTCTATGTCTCATGTATCATTGAGCGGATGCGAGTACTATGTGACCTTCATTGATGACTACTCCAAGAAGACATGGGTTTTCTTTCTGAAGACCAAGGATGAGATCTTCAAGAAGTTCTAAGAATTTTCTAAGAATTTAAGGCTCTTGTGGAGAACCAGATGGGGAAGAAGATCAAGGTGTTGTGATCAGACAGTTGGGTGAGTATACCTCCAAGGGGATGAAGGAGTTCTGTAGTAGAGCGAGCATCAAGAGGGAATACATAGTGTCTTATAAACCTTAGCAGAATGGGGTGGCGAAAAGGAAGAACAGGGCCATAGCGGGTGCAACTAGAGCTATTTTGCATGATCAGAGGCTACCTTCCTTTTTATGGCCTGATTGGGGTCCGCAGTTGGAGGCTATACAAGTTTATGTTTCAACCTACTAGAGCCTTGGTGGCGCAGACCAACAATAGTGATTTGTGCCAGATTTAGCGTAGGAGGATGGCCCACTTGCACCATGGAGCATTCAGTATGATGAGGGAGATGGTTACAGGTTTACTTGTACTCAGCACATAGCATCATGATGTGTGCATGGGGTGTGCTATGGGAAAGTACACAAAGACACCTTTTGCCAAGCAGTGACAACATGGTGGCAAATATCCTAGATTTGGTACACTCTGATGTTTGTGGTTCTATGTGTCATGTATCATTGAGCGGATGCGAGTACTATGTGACCTTCATTGATGACTATTCCAGGAAGACCTGGATTTTCTTTCTGAAGACCAAGGATGAGGTCTTCAAGAAGTTCTAAGAATTTAAGGCTCTTGTGGAGAACTAGACAGGGAAGAAGATCAAGGTGTTGTGATCAAACAATTGGGGTGAGTATACCTCCAACGAGATGAAGGAGTCTTGTAGTAGTGCGAGCATCAAGAGGGAGTACATAGTGCCTTATAACCCTTAGCAGAATGGGAAGGGAAAGAGGAAGAACAAGGCCATAGCGGGTGCAACTAGAGCTATTTTGCATGATTAGAGGCTACCTTTCTTTTTATGGGTTGAGGCGTGTAACACTACAGTGTATCTGCAGAACATGAGCCCGCATAGGGACCTGGGGAGTAAGACTCTCGAGGCGGCTTTTTCTGGGAAGAAACCTGAGATTGAGCACATTAGGATCTTTGGGTGCCTTACATATTGACACGTCCCTAAGGAGATGAGGACGAAGTTGGAACCCACTGTAGAAAAGGGTATATTTGTGGGTTAACCTTTACAGTGAGACCAACAGGGCCTACCTTATATAGGTTCTTGCACAGAGGAAAGCTGTTTTGAGGCGGTATGTGACATTTTAGGAGGAGAGGCCCTTGAGGAGGTCTCGGGAGGTTTGATCAAGTAGAGCAACAGGCTCCTCAGCAAGGGGCCACACCACAAGTATCAAGATCTTCAAGTGGTACACTAGGGTCAGGAGGATCACCTACTTCTGGGGTGATAGGTTCACAGAGTCTAGTATCATCGGGCATAGGATCTCAGGGTCTTGGTTCACCACAGGTCACAGGAGGGCCTTCCTCGTCAAGAGGAGAGGCTCGAATTGAGATTTTTCCCATTCCAATTGGGGAGGTTACTACGGGGAAGAGGAAGCCAAAATGGCTTTGTGAGACCTTGAAGGAAGCACAATGTCGAAATGTGTAACTAGGTTCGATCTTCATAATGATATATTTAATCATACTTTTATGTATTTGATGTAAAGAGAAAAATAAATTTATTATTGTCATCCTGGAGGCATGAGTTTCAAGCTCAAGGGAAATTTATTTATAGTTCAAGCACCCATTGAGTGCTTCGAGGGCTTGTCATTGAGTCTACAAGTCAATTGAGCCATTCTCATGTATGAAAGATCCTTGTGGGCATGTTACATCTTGTAAAGAAAATTTATGTAAAGTCAAAAGTGTCAAATAGACCCTGCAAGACCTTGTTATCATCAAAAGATCGAGTCGATCTTCATGAGTGGACAAGTCGACCTAAAGGTGACAATTCGACCTAGAAAGAAGCTTATAAATAAGAAGACTTTGACCTCATTTGAAAATCATCCAATCAACTCTCAAGAAGTTCGATCTAAGAAGAGAAAAGGACAAAAAGGGAAGTCAAATACTTAATAAAAAAAGAGAAGGAGAAAGTGAAGCTTTTGGGCTAATATCCTTCACACGTGCGAAATAATTAGGGCATCAATTGCAGCAATAATACTGAAACTGCAACTACCTTAGGAGACTGAAATCAGGGTTGGAAAAGACTAAGTTTTGCAAGCGGAGTAATCAAGAAGTAGAAGGTTATCTAAGCGAATAAGAAAAAGAAGCAAACTCATCAATATCATCCCACACGTGCTAGCTAGGGTTTTCTGCAATTGAAGTTACTGGAGATGCTGCTGGGGTCAAAGTTGTTGGGGGTTGAAGTTGCTAGAGGAAGGATTGACTTTGTCTTGGAGGGGACTTTGACAAGGGTTCTAAGTCTTGGCATTCGTCATTTGAAGTTCTATAAGAAGAGAATAATTCTTGTGGGTTTTCCTCTCAAGAGGAGAGCTTTTGGCCCCAGCTGATAGCCTATATCTTGTGTGCTATTGTCTCATTGATCTTCATTGGTTGGTAACTGTTTGATGATAGAAAACACATAATAATCAAGTGAAAGAAGAAGCTAATCAAGTTAAGTAAAAATACATCACAAGCAGTCATCAAAGTAAGAGAAATCACCTAATCTAGCTGCCTCTAGACTTCTCAACATAGTATCAGAGCTAAGGTGACAAGACAAGGAATGACAACTTAAAGAAGATCATTCAATTGAAGGAGGATACACAAAGGCCAAGCAATCTAAAGAGCATCAAGGAGGACCATTCATCACATCACAAGGATCACATCATGATAACTCAAGGAGAAGAAGACCTGAAGGACCCTACCTCCACTCTAAGAAAGAAGGACTCTATATTTGAAGCATCTTAGGAGCCTCCACATTCTACATTATCATCCAAGTAAAAAGAATAATTGCAACCATCATCTAAGACATCAAGGTGATCTCCTTCGCATTGAAGCAAGTATCACATCTCTAACCTATATGAAGAAATAATTCTCTAGAAGAAGTATTGTCATCTTCAAGAAAGCAAACATCATCATCAAAACCAAGAACCTTTAAGTTGAAGATATCATCATCAAAGGGGCATCTTCACTTGACAAGTAAGTATCTTTATATCTATATATCTAAATCTACTATCAAAATGACTTCATTTTGCAAGGAGAGCGACAAACTGGTTGGGTCATCAATTTTCCTTGCATTGAAGAAGAGGACAAACTTGATCCTCATAGAGAATGAAGTTATTGGACATGTTAAGGGTTCAATCGTCAAACCACCAGAAGAAGAAGCTCAAGCTTTATCGAAACATATGAAAGGGGAAATAAGGGCTCAAAGAATTCTTATAGAATCAATTAAGTATTCCCTCATCCCTTATGTTTCAAAGTTGGAGAAATCAAAAGAAATCTATGATAAGCTAGTAGAATTGTACTCCGTAAGTATTGCAGGAGAGTGATAAGCTAGTAGAATTGTACTTCGTAAGTACTGCAGGAGAAGTGATATCTTTAAGAACTAAACTATACAAGATGAAAGTATCAAAAGAAGAAAGGATGACCTCATATCTTATGAGGGTGTCACAAATAAGATACCAACTACAAGAGTTAGGGGAAATAAGAAAGAATAAGAAAGAAAGAAGAAGAAAGAAAGAAGAAAGAAATTATTTTAACGTCCACGAGGCTAAAGATAGCCTATGGGACATATTGCTTCTTCATCTGCTTGATGTATTCGACCCTTTTCTCTGAAGCTTCAAAATAAATGCTCCCAGATTCTCGACAAACCCCTCGCTAAATAGATTATCCCAAGAGCTAGCTGCCAGCATATCTTCATAACTTTCTCTGTTGTCTTTGAAGGCCTCACATTCTAAAATGAAATATTTTTTTGTTTCCACTTTTCCGGAAGAACAAAAAATGCATACTCTTTCCTCCCACACTTCCTTTGGCCTTTTCCAGCGCACTGTTTCACAATGGAGTTGATGAGAATTAGTCCTTAACTGAGCAATAAGAATTTTGGCTCTCCAAGAGATATTGACATCTATGTATGCTTTTGGTTGATGACTATGAGTGGGATTAAACACTTCAATATAGTAATTTTTCTTTCTTCCTAGCTCCTTATCCCAAGTACGCTTGTGGAACTTTTCCATAATAAAAACTTTTATCTCTTTGTGGTTTATGGGACACGCGTTCAAGCAAATACCCCATTTACTAAACCATTTGTTATTTTGCTGTAGCCTGTATCCAAGTTTTTTTGTTCTTGCACAATCTATCATTAAAGACAACCTTAGGCCATCTACCCTCTTCCATTTGCTCAATTTTTTTTAAATACCTTATGACTCGCACCATAGCAATTGCTTCAATAGGAGCAGTCCCTATTTCACTTAACAAGATATCATAAGGAACTACATTTCTAATCTTAAATTTGTTTGTAATCATACACTTCAATTTTCTCAATTTGTCTCCACTGCATGTCGGATGTACTGCTGGCCCATAGTTCACAACCATAGAGAATCACCGGAATCACTAGAAGCCCAAAAGAGTTTGAGTGACAATGACCACCACTGTGCTCAATGCACTAGTTGATGAATATGGCAACTTTGTATCAAGCATCTATTGAAAGAAGGAAGCCACCCCATTTAGTGATCTTGGTCATTGTGTAAGATTGAAGAAACAAGATCGAAAGCAAAGAGCGATGTTTGGCCAAATGAACAGGTTCAAGCATTTGCTGCCATGGCCAAGAGAAAAGGAAAGTTTGGAAAGTTTGGTCCTCAGAAAAAGAAGAAGATCGATATGTCAAAGATCCAATGCTATGGATGTCAGGAATATGGGCACATTTCAAGAGAGATTGTCCTAAACTCCAGAAGGACAACAAGAAGAGAAAGGAAAGAAATGAAGCCCATGTTACTGAAGAATTACCTGAAGAAAAGAAATCAAAGGAGGAGGAAGTGAAAGATCTCTACTATGATTGAGATAATCTCCTTCACTTAGTTCTTTTCAGTTTTATGAAAGATAGCTATCATGATAGGAAGCATTACAAGAATGATAAGATGCATTAGAGTTGAAATAGAGATGACATCATCACAAAAGCATGGAAGTATAGTTGGAGTAGAAAGTCTACATGGTTGTAGTAGTCATAATGATAGAAAAGAAAGTAGCTCATGGTAACTTCATTGAAAGCATGAAAAAGTCAAATAATAGTATATTTGGTTGGAAGAAAGTCATCTAGCATGATAGAAGATAGAAAGGTCATCATACATGATCATTGTTAAGGAATAGTTGCAGAATGAGGATCATCAAGATCGTTGACTAGAATCTTTATAAGAAGATTCACCTCTATTTGGAAGAAGCGTTTCGCTGATAGTGTACATTCCACCTTGTGTGGGATCCATTGTTTAGCAGGATGATGATATGGTAACAAACGAGTGGAGCATGTCTAGATGGTTGAAGTACTTTCAAGCAAGGAAAGGAAGTTGCCAAAGGAAGTCTAGATGGCCAATAAAAGAAGTATGCATACATTTGACAGATTAAATCATGTCATCATATAGTTGCAGATAGCATGGGTAAATGCTCTATCTTATGAGCATGATCAAAAAAGAAGGATCTCTTCCTTTGGAAAAGATGCATGAAGGCATATACCTTGAACTAGTTCACATATTGATAAAATGAAATCAACATAATATGACCTCTTTTGGAATATGAGGAGGTTGACAAGATGAAGGAACTATATATAGAAATTCCTGGGAAAGCAATATGTGAAGAAAAGAAGAAGAATTCGTGAAAGATGCAACTGTTGTCACATAAGTTTAGATAAGAAATCAACATCCAATGACTAAAGGAATTAACTATGACATCTCCATAGAGAAAGATATAAAGACCTTGATAAAGTCTGTAAAGGAAAAAGATCCTTGACATTGAAAGACTTGGAGATGTGTTTATGAATGTGCAGGATGCCGATGTTGCAAGAAGCAAATGTCATGATGAAAGACCATCATAAAAGGTAACTTTGATTTGATGTTCATTTTGATTTTTGAACAACATCTGGTTGGTTTGAAACAGGTCTACCGAAGGAGAGTTGTAGATGTCACCTACGACTAATACTCATGGGAATGAATGGAAGAACCTGAAAGAAGCATGACTTGAAAGAGGTAGATACATGAAGAAAAACCAGATGTGGACTAGAAGATCACTTTCTGATGAAGAGAAGGATGAGATGACTATTAGCTCAACCCTATGGTTCGTTGAAGGAAAGTGATGGATGATTGATGCCCTACGAAGAAGATCTAGAAGATGAAGGCTCCATAATGAAAATGATGAAGTTCATGACATCAAAAGGAGGAGCCCTACTAGCAGCTGATAGTGCCATGATCTCCATGAAAGAGCAAATAACTGCTATTAGAAACAAGTCCCTAGTTGAGAGGGAGCTTGGCCACGTACCTGGTTAAGAGGGAGCTTGAGTATATTCCTTTTATGGAATGAGTATATCCTCCTTGGTTGAGAGGGAGAGATAGACACATCATTCTTGTCTTCTTGTTATGAAGAAAGAATGGAGGATTGGGTAAGCATTTGAGATTAGTTCCAATACTCTTTGAGCATGTAGTAGGGCATCCAATAGGTAAGAGTAGTCAAAGCAGAAATTCCGTGAGGATGTGTTATTCCGAGATAGGAATTGTCCTAAAAAGACATACCTTATAAACACCCGGATGGGGTATGTGCCTTGAGAGACAATGATGACGCTGTCTATCAGTCATTGGTGTCGCCAACATTGTGCTTTGATCTTGTGGAGAGATAGAGCTGTTAGTCAAGGCCTTGCTATGTGACAATTCTGGTTGACATAATGAGATGCTCTGGTATAAGCTGATAAGATAGCTTATGAGATGGCTTACCAATCCGACTAGGAAGAAGACCCTTGACATTGAAAGTCTTCGAGATGTGTTTATGAATGTGCATGATGTTGATGTTGCAAGAAGATGTCATGATGAAAAGCCATCACAAATTGTAATTTTGATTTGATGTTCATTTTGATTTTTGAACAACATCTGGTTGGTTGAAACAGGGCTACTGAAAGAGAGTTGTAGATGTCACCTACAACTAATACTCATGGGAATGGATGGAAAACCTAGAAAGAAACATGACTTGGAAGAGGTAGCTACATGAAGAAAAACTAGATGTGGACTAGAAGATCACTTCCGATGAAGAGAAGCATGACAAGACAATTGGTTCAACCCTATGGTTCGTTGAAGGAAAGTGATGGATGACTGATGCCCTATGAAGAAGATCTAAGAAGATGAAGGCTTCATAATGAAGAAGATGAAATTCATGACATTGAAAGGAGGAGCACTACTAGCAATTGATAGTACCATGATCTCCACCAAAGAGCAAATAGTTGTTGTTAGAAACAAGTCCCTAGTTGAGTGGGAGCTTGGCCAAGTCCCTGGTTACGAGGGAGCTTGAGTATATTCGTTTTATGGAATGAGTATATCTTCCCTAGTTGATAGGGAGAGATAGACACATCATTCTTATTATGAAGAAAGAATGGAGGATTGGGTAAGCATCTGAGATCAATTCCGATATTCTTTGAGGATGTGGTAGGGCATCCAATAGGTAAGAGTAGTTGAAGTGGAAATTCCTTGAGGATGTTATTCCAAGATAGGAATTGTCCTAAAAGGACATACCCTGTGAACACCCGTGTGTGGTATGTGCTTTGAGAGACAATGATGATGGTTTCTATCAGTCTTGGTGCCAGCATTGTGCTCTGATCTTGTGGAGAGATATAGCTATTAGTCAAGGCCTTGCTATGTGCCAATGCTGGTTGATATAATGAGATGGTCTGGTATAAGCTGATAAGATAAGTTATGAGATGGTTTACCAATTCGACTCTTCTTATGAGAATTCTTTAGTTTGAGAATGTCCAAGTATCTTGTATGGATTATGAATACCTCCCAAGTTAAGAGGGAGTGTTGAGATGTGTAACTAGGTTCGGTTTCAACCCCAAGAAAAAATATTTATATGTCCAACACCCATTGAGTGCTTGTAGGCCTTGTCATTGAGTTTACAAGTCAATTGAGTCATTGTCATGTATGAAAGACCCTTTTGGGCATGCTACATTTTGTAAAGAAAATTTATGTAAAAGTCAAAAGTGTCAAATAGACCCTCCGAGACCTTGTCATCATCAAACGATCTAGTCAAACTAAAGGCAACAATTCATCCTAGAAAGAAGCCTATAAATAAGAAGTCTTTGACCTCATTTGAAAATCATCCAATCAACTCTCAAGAGGATTGATCTAAGAAGAGAAGTGGACGAAAAAGGAAGCCAAATACTTAGTAAAGAAAGAGAAGGAGAAAGCGAAGTTTTGGGATTGTTTTTAGGCTAATATCCTTCACACGTGTGAAAGAATTAGGGGGCATCAATTCCAGTAGTAAGACTGAAATTGCAGCTACCTTAGGAGGCCAAAATCAAGTGTGGAAAAGACTAAGTTTGCAAGCCGAGTATTCAAGAAGGAGAAGGCTATCCAAGTGAAGAAGAAAACTCATCAATATCATCCCACACGTGCTGGAGAAGCTGCTAGGGGTCAAAGTTGCTGGAGAAGCTACTGGGGGTTGAAGTTGTTGGAGAAGCTGCTAGGGATCGAATTTGCAAGGGTTGATGTTTCTAGAGGAAAGATTGACTTGGTCTTGGAGGGGACTTTGACAAGGGTTCTAGGTCTTGGAATTCATCATTTGAAGTTCTATAAGAAGAGAATAATTCTTGTGGATTTCCCTCTAAGAGGAGAGGTTTTTGGCACATGCTGATTGCATATATCTTGTGTCCTTTTGTCTCATTGATCTTCATCGTTTGGTAGTTGTTTGATGAAAAAACACTAATAATAATCAAGTGAAAGAAGAAGCGAATCAAGTTAAGTAAAACTACATCACAAGCAGTTATCAAAGTAAGAGAAATCACCTAATCTAGCTGCCCCTAGATTTCTCAACACCTAGGAGGCAGTGGGGAAACCCAAGAAACCGGTGAGGGAGAGCAGATCACCAGAGAGGTTGGGTGGCTATGTGGCAGATGTTGTGGAGACAGAGCCAACTAGTTATGAGGAGGCCACTAGTTAACAGATCTGGAGGGATGCCATAGTGGAGGAGTATGCCTCGATCATGAAGAATGATGTGTGGGAGATATTGTCGAGACCTGAGGGGAAGCCAGTGGTTACTTTTAGGTGGCTCTACAAGATTAGACATGTTGCAGATGATAGTGTGGAGAATTTCAAAGCTCGTTTTGTGGCACGAGGGTTCTCACAAGTAGAGGGAGTTGACTATAAGGAGACATTTGCACTAGTTGCTCGTTATACCTCCATTAGAGTAGTGATATCTATAGCAATTGAGATGGGTTGGAGGATTCACTAGTTGGATGTGAAGATTACCTTTCTCAATGGGGTTGTACAGGAGGAGATTTGCATTAAGAAGCCATAGGGCTTTGAGGTGCATGGAAGAGAGTCTCATGTGTGTAGGCTTAAGAAAGCCTTATATGGACTGAAGTAGGTGCTGAGGGCATGGTATGAGAGGATAGATATTTGCAGCAGATGGGTTTCCAGAGGAGTGATGCAGATCCAGACCTATAATGTATCATGGTTGGTGTTGATGCACTCATTCTGGTTCTATATGTGGATGACTTATTTATTACAGGAGAGGACAAACTCATGCAAGAGAAACCTTGCTTCAGAGTTTGACTTGATCGATATGGGACCGATGGATTACTTGTTTGGGTTGGAGGTTTGGCAGGAGGATGGGCAAATCTTCGTGGGCCAGGGAAAATATACAGAGGACATACTAAGGAGATTTCGTATGGAGGGTTGAAGGCCTATGGTTACTCTTATGATCACCAATTGGAAGAAGCTACATGCTTCAGATTTCGAGTTGGTGAACCCCAACTTGTATCATCAGTTGATTGGTTTGTTAATGTATCTGATCAACACTACATAGAATATCTGTTTCACAGTCAACACATTGAGTCAGTTTATGATGGAGCCCAGGAGAGTGCATTGAGTGGTTGCGAAACATGTGTTTACAAAAACATTAAAAGGTAACTAGGAGACTCATTAATTGAGGGGGACCACATGAGAGAAGGGGTGAAGAGAGGAAATGATCTCCACCCTTGATCGAATTAGCTAAGATTTAATCTTAGCCGTTAGATATCAAGGATTAGGGTTCTCTGTGAATTTTTTTGAATCTAATAAACTAGAAATCCTACTGCAGTAAACTGATTTACATTACCTACTTGTTTTCTTCATTTAACAAGTTATTTTCGGAAAATATTCAGAAAATATAAATGTAAATACATTGCAGCCTACACCACTATACAGATGAAGAACTGAAAAATAAATGAGAGATCATGCAAAGGACACTTATTTTTGGACTAAACGTCCTTGGAAAAACCCATTGCGGGAAAACCGATGTAGCAACTTTGAGGGTTTTCTATTGTTAAGCAGAAGTTCTGAATACGAATGTTGGTTGCCCTCCCGACAAACCAGTGACAGGGAAATACAATAGCGAAGAACCTGAGTGAGTTTTACCTCACGTTACTCGACAAAATCCGATTGATCCGGTAGCAAAACCAGCCGGCCTCGGTTACAACTTCGCTGCTCCTTCGCAGTAACTGCATGGCCCTGCGTGGAGCTCTCCGAGGCTCTGCGTCAGCCCTTCTGCTCACTGTGTCAGCCCTTCTGCCCACTACGTCAGCTTTCCTGGCTGTTTTGACAGTTTCGGCATCTCCTCGACTTTATGCGTGGAAGGCAGTTCTTCATCTATGCTGGCCCTCCTGGCTCTGTGTCAAGGTTGTGTGGACCCAGACTGGCCCAACGTCAGCTCTGTCGGCTATTGCGCTGCCTCCACAAGTCTCTCTCTGCCTCTCTATCTGTATTCCCGAACTATCACTACCCCTTAGTTGCAAGATCTCCCAAATTGATTTCCCTCCTAAGAACTTCTCACCTCAGAAACTCGATTTCCTCAATCTCTCTATGTGTTCTCCAACTGATCCCAAGCCCCCATTTATACTTTTCCTGTTGAGAAATCAAAGGCTGAGATTAAGTCTCTAATCAACAACTAAGATTAAATTAGACTTGATCCTTGTCTCTTAGAAGCTTCTCACCCATATTTTCGTTAATATCCATTAATATTTTTACGCTCCTAAGTTTAGACTTAGGAACCCCATTAAAAATATTATTTGTTTTAATAAAATACAATCCGGTTGGAATTTCACCAAACAATTTCTGGGTCTTGGAGATCTCATGTGTTTTAGCCCCTCCACAAAATTTCGGAGCTAGAGCACATCTGATGCTACCCAAAATCAACATTCTCTTCTTTTGAGAAGACAAAAAGGGAAAAGGGAGGGGGAGAGGCTCTCATTATTCTCATGTGCATTTTAAGAAGAGGAGAAGAGCTTGAAGAGGACGGAACAATGATTGCTAAGGTTTGCTGAAGGAGAGGATCACTCATAGAAAGGAGAGTCACCGTTAGACCTGTGTTTCCTAGCATAGAGGGTGAGCATCAAACCCGAGTTCCTGTGGATTTCTAGGAGAAACAGGCCCGATTTTGTAAGTGGCTGAGGGCCGGATTTTAGGAGGCCACCAGCACGAGATTTGAGGTAAATAAACAGCTTGAATCTATAGGAGTATACTCAAACTTTGGCTCAGATTTGTATGCTGGAGGTTAGCTGCCTGTGGTACACAGACTGTAGGATTTCACACTGCCTGACAGCGTATTTTGTGTAGCAATTATAGCAGAGAATTGGCAGAGTCTCCAAGATAGTAGATGTCATTATTTACAACTGGTTGAGTGGTAAATCCAAGCAGAAGTATGACAGAGATACTAAGCAGAGGTCTGACAGAGGCAAGGATTTCAAGGACAGTTGCACAAATTCCTAGAAGGATGAGCTCTAACTTCAAGGGAGAGATAAGTACTTGAACTTTAATTTTGCTGTGAAAAAATCTCTGGGATTAGCAAATAAAATCCTCCTTAACATTGGTTTTCCCCTTTTGGGTTTTTCCAGGGTCATTGGACCAAAAACGCTGTGTAAAAATTCTGTGTGTGTGTGTGTGCTTGTTTTTGCTTGCATATCAGCTGAAAAGATATAGTAGAGTAGCTATAAATGTTTCAAGCAAAGTTGCATAAATTTTATATCAGCTTACTGTTAATCAATGAATGAATTGAATTAATTTACATGAGCGAAATGAAGCTCAATAAGTAATACAGAGATATTTACAGTAATAGAAACATCAAGTTTCTATTAGGAAATAGAAACAACCAGTTTCATCTAAGAAACTGCTAAAAAGATAAAAATAGCAACAACTAATAAGAATGAGCATTAAACACTAAATAGTATTATTCTAATACCCTCCCTTAATGCTCAATTATTTACAACACCAATAGATCCTCTGAATTTTACAAACTTATCAGGACCAAGAGGCTTGGTGAAGATGTTTGCGGGCTGCTCCGTTGTGGGAACATATCGCAACTGAACGGATCCGTCTTCAACAAGCTAGCGAATGTAGTGGCAATGGGTTTCCACATGCTTTGTTCGTTCATGAAAGATTGGATTCTTGGCAAGTTTGAGCACTCCCTGATTATCACAAAACAAGGGAGTAGGACCTGTCTGGGAAACATGCATATCCGCAAGCATACGTCGAAGCCAAACTGCCTCACAGGATGCCTTACCTGCTCCCCGATACTCTGCTTCTGTTGAGGAGAGAGCCACTGCCTGCTGCTTCTTACTAGTCCAGGTGACAGCACCGGATCCTAGACTAAACACATACCCAGCTGTAGATTTTCGGTCAACAACTGAACCGGCCCAGTCAGAATCTGTGTAACCACTGAGTATAGGATCAGAACTTTGAGTGTATAGAAGTCCATAATCAGGAGTGCCATGCACATATCGTAGCACACGCTTTGCTGCTATCCAACGATCAGCCTTAGGAGTTGACATGAAGCGGGAAATGTAGCTCACTGCAAAACTGATGTCAGGTCTAGTGGCAGTAAGGTAGATGAGGCTGCCCACTAATTGCCTGAATAAAGTTTCATCCACAAGGGGGGAGGATGACTGAGCTGAAAGTTTGAGCCCTGGTTCCATAGGAGTCGTGGCTGGTTTGCAATCCTGCATTTTGAACCTGTCCACAAGATTTTTGGCATACTTGGACTGAGAGAGAAAGATGTTGTTCTCAGTCTGCTAGACATCAACCCCCAGACAGTAATGAAGAAGTCCCAAGTTTGTTATATCAAAGGTGCTGCATAAGTCTTGTTTGATCCCATGGATCAAATGTGCAGAGTTGGCAGTAATGATAAGGTCATCCACATAGACAACCACAAACAAAATATCATCACCAGTATGCTTGATATACAGGTTTGCATTAGATGGGCTCCGCTGAAAGCTAGGATCTGTCAGATACTGATCAATTTTCATGTACCAAGCCCGAGGAGCTTGTTTCAGTCCATAGAGTGCTTTAACTAATCTACACACTTTCTGTTCTTGACCGACAACCTTGAATCCTGGAGGTTGCGTCATGTAGACTTCTTCCTGGAAGTCACCATTTAGGAAAGCACTCTTTACATCCATCTGATGAACTTTCCAATTGAACTGAGCTGCTAGGGCAAGGAAAAGCCGTATGGTACTCATCTTGGCTGTAGGAGCAAAGGTCTCCTCATAGTCGATATCTTCCTTCTGTGAGAACCCTCGAGCAACAAGACGAGCTTTATACTTGTCTAGGGTTTTGTCAGCTTTGTATTTCACTTTATACACCCATTGGCAGCTGATGGGATTTTTTCCTGTAGGAAGATCAGAAAGGGTCCACGTGTGATTCTTCTGAAGACTCTGAAATTCAGCTTCCATAGCCTGTTCCCACTCAGATGTACCCTTAGCCTCTGAATAGGTTTTAGGCTCAAAAATACTGTGTAGGTTAGCCATAAGAGCAAAATTTACTGTAGACTGTTGTTTGCTCTTATGTCTAGAAGTTCTACCTTCAAGGAGCTCATTATCCCGGAGATCACCAATGGTTTTAGCCCACCATTTAGGCCGAAGAGTAGAGGAACCAATATTACGAGGAGGTGGAGAAGGCTCAAGAACAATAGGAGCAGCAAGAGGAGGGTTATTTTTCGGAGGAAGCTCAGGCAGTGTATTATCAAATACTGATGCTGCATCATCCCTCCCATCAGGTGGACCTATCGGAAGAAGAACACTGTGAGGTTGATCCTCAAAACATTGTTCAGAAGGAGAAGCTTGAAAGAATCCTCCGTCTTCATCAAATACTACATCCCGACTGAAGCTAAGATGACCAGTGGCTATATCTATCAGCCTATAGGCCTTGTGATGATCACTGTACCCTGTCATCATGAGTTCTGGCTTTTGGAATCCAACTTAGAGCGCTTAACAGTTGGAATCCAAACATATGCAACTGAGCCAAATACTTGGAGGTGACTGATCTTAGGCTTATGGCTAGACCAAACCTCTTCGGGAGTCTTCCCCTTAACAGCCTGAGTAGGTAATTGGTTAAGAAGATAGACATTAGTGAATACTGCTTCAGCCCAGAATTTGTTCGGAACACTCCTATGTTGTAACATGGAACGAGCCATTTCAACAACTGTACGGTTGCGGCGTTCGACAACACTGTTCTGCTGAGGAGTGTAGGGTTAGTTAACTGGCATTTGATGCCATGAGTATCACAGAGGTTGGAAAAAGCAGGAGAACAAAATTCCCCCCCGTTATCTGTCCTAAGAGTCATGATATTACAGCCAGACTCTTTTTCAACTAAGGTTTTAAACTTCTGAAAGGTACTAAATGCATGAGATTTATATTTTAGAAAATACACCCACATCTTTCTACTGAAATCATCTACAATAAGCAAAAAGTATTTGCAACCAGTAATAGAAGATGTATTCATAGGACCACAAATATCAGCATGAATTAATTGGAGTACCTAAGATGCGCGCCAAGATTCTCCATCCTTGAATGAAGACCGATGTTGCTTGCCAGCTTGACAGGCGCTGCATACTCCCAACTGCTGAGTCTGAATATCAGGTAAACCTGACACAAGTCCCTCCCGAGAGAACTGAGAGAGATACTGCATGTTTAGATGCCCATATCGCTGATGCCACAGAGTGCTGATGGGAGAAACACGAGCTGCTAGAGCCACTTATGGAGAATCACCAATGTCAAGAAGCCTGTATAGACCATGATCCTCTAGGACAACAACAACCGTAAGACTAGTGTCCCTGTCGATAATGGAGCACTTGTGCGCATTGAACACTACATCAAGTTGAGGAGAGTTCCTCATAATCTGGCTGACAGACAACAGATTAATTTCCATACTAGGAACATAGTACACATTCAGGAAGATGAGTGTGCGCCCACCAAACTAGATCTGAACTGTACCTTTGCCAACCACTGTGTACTCTTCACCTCCACTAAATACCACTGAATCACTGAAAGGTGAGAAGTCAATAAATCAGTCACGCCTATGAGATAAATGGTGTGATGCACTAGAGTCAATGTACCATGCCGAAGACGGGACATGATCTGAAGACCTTTTAGCCATAAAGGCGTAAAAGGCAGATTCTGTTTGCTCGGAATGTTCTGCAACATTCGCTGTTTGATGGGGCCCTCCCTGTTTCTTCTGTTCAGAAGCAATACTTTGTCGGCAATCTTTCTTCATGTGGCCGAATTTGTGACAGTAATTACACTGCACGTTTTCTTCCTAGCAGGATCAAAAAACTGAGAAGAACCTTTCTGCTGAAAGGACTGAGAGGACTGATATTTGGCAGCAAAAGCATTTTCTAAGGAGGTTGATGAGGCACCACTACCAAACTGTTGTTTCCAACGATCCTGCGGCATGAGTTTGGTGCATAACTCTGGAAACTTCAGATCAACATTAGTGGAGGTAATGTTGAGTGTTTCTGTGAAGTGCTCATAAGATTTTGGTAGACTTTTCAAAGTGATGACTACCATATCTTCTTCCTCCATGGTGCGACCAATGGCTTCGAGTTGATCTCAAATGTCTTTAATCTTGTTGAGATGTTCCTGTAAAGACATATGTTCGTCCATCATGATGGAGAACCACTGATTCTTGAGAAAGAAAGCTCTGCTCTTGTCGGATGTCTCGTGCAGTTCCTTCAAATGTTGCTAGATCTCGGTAGCTGTCTTGCTAGAAGGAATCTGCGGTAACTGATCATCAGTCACAAAAAGCTTGAGGAGCATAAGGGCCTCTCGATTTCGATCATCAAACTTATCTTGATCGGTGCCAGCTGTACCAGGACTGAGCTCTTTGTTCAGAACGAGCTGATCAAAACGCCTATATTAAAAAATGGTCAACATTCTCTGTTTCCAGATGTTATAATTGGTGCCATTAAAGCGCTGACTGCTTTCCAACATCAGATTGGTTAGTGAGACCATCTGCACGTTTCCCAAGACACAAAACAACAAGGGAGTTTGGCACGGATTTCAATGCAGATGCCGGCTGATCCTGGACAAAATTTGACAGGTGCTGGTGCAATATAAAATAGAACCAGAATGAAAAACTCGGCCCTGCCAAATAAATAATTAATTTCACCTTAAAAGTTGCCCAGAAACAGCTTGTGAAAATTTCGAGATTCCTCGAACCCGCGCACAAAAATTTGTCCGAATGCTGCACTTAGAAACTGTACTCACAAAATATTTCCCTATCATGTAGCTGCTGTTAAACTAGAATTCAAGCCAATTTTTGTTTTCACACAGTCTAAAAATTTGTGTTAAAAAAAATTGGAGGAATCACCGTCTACGTAGGAATCACCGTCACCAAAGAAGACGCTATTGCAGTGTGTATTTGACTTCTGCATTTGACGCGCCTCCGATCGTTGTGTAGTCAGGATGGCCCCTCGACGGCTGATCAACACCCTTGATTGTTTCTTCTAAGTGATGTTACAACATCTCTCTGTTCTGGTGAGCAGTAACAATGCAAAAAAAAAAGGAAAAAAAAGGAAACAACGCCCAAAATGATGCATACGAAAATGCCCACGCGGTTAAGCGGCCGAGAATTACATTTCGTCCGGAGTTGAACCCACATGGATTTTTAGCTACAAGCATTGCAAATATTGTAGTGTCGGCTTATCTTAGTTGTGCTTGCTTTTGTCTCTATAATTGTAGTTAGAGGAGCAAGGTCTGTCACACTCTGTTTATACCCAGCAGAACGTTGCCACGACAGGCGACGGCTTGACGCCGAGCACAGTGGCGTCAAAATTGATTTTTTTTTGCGGGTGGGTTCTTTGCATCGGACGGCCACTCGAATTCGACACCCACTGTTGTTCACCTCAAGCATGCAAACAATGACCTCCACTTCCTTAATTATTACGCAGCCACCGTGGCCATTAGATTCACTGAAGCCGATGCATCTCCAGCCGTCGAATACTCTGAAGTGAACAGGAAGTTACCCAGTAACCCCTTTTTACAACGGAAGAAAAGTACTTCGAGCCTTGAGCGTTCGTGCTTTGCCGAAAGATCAAATCTCGATCTGAGTTGTCTGGTGCATGACTAGGGTCGAAAGCAGAAGCCGGCAAAGAAATGACTGTCCCCCACGAAGACGATGACAGCTTCGGGAAATACGTGGCGGTTGGCGATGCGTAGGGTCGCATTTATATCTTGCTCTCTCAGAAATTTTGGGAGCAGCGAGACCAAAGCCTCGCAAGAAAAAAATCAACACACGCACACTGAATCAATTCCCTCACGCTGAATCATTCAACGCAACCACGATTGATCCCAAATGGAAACTGAATTTTTTTTTCCACAAAAGAGCAATTTCGAAATGAAGCACGAAATTTTTCAACCTATGAAAAATTATTTTGAAAAAAAATACCCGAGCTCTGATACCATAATCAATGAATGAATTGAATTAATTTACATGAGCAAAATGAAGCTCAATAAGTAATAAAGAGATATTTACAGTAATAGAAACATCAGGTTTCTATTAGGAAATAGAAACAACCAGTTTCATCTAAGAAACTGCTAAAAAGATAAAAATAGCAACAGCTAATAAGAATGAGCATTAAACACTAAATAGTATTATTCTAATAACTGTTTGGGGTGAGGGTATTAAACCATATGCTTAAAACTTGAAACTGGGTTGGGGCTATAGAATTCAAATTTTTTACAATGGTGAGTTTATGGTCAAAGATCTGGAATCAATGGAATTACCCTGGAAGGCGCTCTGATACCCATGTAATGAACCAATGTGGTTCTTATATGGAAGATCCACAATAAATAGGACAACAATGAGAAATACATATAGGATTAAAATAATATGTATTGCACATACATAAAATGGGAGATGCTTACAATAGCATGTGACAATGAATATGTATATACTATATGTTGAGTGGTCACATATTTGTATAGACATTCCTTTTATACATGTGACCTTTTGTTATTTAATACTATTATTATTGTTATAAGGATTATTTTTGTTATAGGTGCATTTATGTTTGTTACAATGTACAGTGTGACCGTCAATAATTGCATATTGGGTACTGATACAGCTTTGTTCTTTTTAGAAGAGTATATGTGAAATGAGTTCCTGTTTGGGAAGGACCTTAGCAAACGTTTTGCCCTAATGAAATGCAGAACACAATATAGTTTGTGTTCGGGAAAATTCTCCTCTTTGAATTTCTTTTTAAGTTATGCTTGTAATTATATAGATGGAAAGACTCAAAGGAGTACATATTTGAGCATGGGAATCTGGCAAGGTTACAACTCTTATTTTTGGGTCTCAGCCACATATTCTTGTATGAATGGGTGAATTTATGATGCTTCATGCTAGATGAGCATATCAAACTACTTAAGAATGGAGGGAAGGGAATTTGGCCAGAGAAATATTTTGAATATAGACTTACGGAAGGCTGACATGATGGTTACGATGGTTAAGGTATTCTGTCTGACTAGAGCCAAACGATACTTGAACTCAATAAAAACTAAAATGTGGATTATGTGGATAAATTATTAGTCAGATTTTATAGGGTTGAGCAGTTCTGCTTGTTCAGATCTTTATTGTTGAATCAGAGAAGTGACTGAAAATATTACGGAAAGGATTAGATCTACTGCAATATGTATTTCGCATATTCCTGTTAATTGAAGATTTAGTGATGTCATATAAGTGTAAGATATAGCTGTTGCACTGCTCTTTGATGTTTTACAAAAAGAAAACATGGACTAGGAGAGGGTTCAGATTGAGTATTTCTCAGCTTATTGATGACATTATAGATCTCCTTTGAATGTCATGATATTTGAAATGTGGATGTCAGTTATACTGCCACAGTGCTGTGTATGTCTTAGCTTTGTTAAGATGAATTTCCCAACCATAAGCTGTTTGCTTTTATTCGATATACACTTACACTTCTGCTCACTGTTGATTATGTTTCAGGTTTTGTACAAGCACAAGATTATTATCTTTGGTGGTTTCTATGATACCCTAAGAGAAGTGAGGTGTGTATTGCTGATGTGTTGTGCATTCATCGTTCAAAACATGATCCATGCAATAGGTTATGCTGTTTAATTTCTATGCACTAATTTTATATTTTCAGATAGGAGTTGTGCTCTTTAGTACCATTGACCTGCTTTTATGGTCATTTGACAGACATTAATAAAATCACCTCTCTCTCTCTCTCTCTCTATATATATATATATAGATATAGTATAGAGAGAGAGAGAGAGAGAGAGAGAGAGAGCTGAAAAACATAAAATCAGTGCACAGGAAATTAAACATCACAAGGAGAGAGGGGAGTTTTATAGAAAAGGTAATAACTGTATTTGAAGGTTTTCCAAATTACAGCAGTAGAAGAAAATAGTAATAATTGTAATTTGGAAAACCTTCAAATATGGTTATTACCTTTTCCATAAAACTCCCTCTCTCTTTGTGATGTTTAATTTCTCATGCACTGATTTTATGTTTTCAGCTCTCTCTCTCTCCCTTTCTATATATATATATATATACACGTATTATAATTTATTAATGTCAAATGACCATAAAAGTAGGTCAATGGTACTGAAGAGTACAACCAGTATGAATACAATGTGGGAGTGCCAGTGCAACTCCTAGAAAATGCCGAAAATAATACAGAGAGAGAGAGGGGTTTTGAATTGTTACTATTTTCTTGTACCTCTGTAATTCAGAAAACCTTGAAACAAAGTTATGTTTTTTTGGATTTCAGAGTGTATATATATAATATAGATATATAGATAGATATAATATTCAGAAAATACTTGAAATAAAGCTATGTTTTTTTTTAGAAAATCTCTCTCTCTCTCTCTCTCTCTATATATATATATATATATATTCAGTTTTGTGAAAGTACCTAGGTTTAGAATACTTGACCATGCCTTAGTAATGTTTAAACTTTAACCTTGAACATGGAGTATGCTTGGGATTTGAATTTGTGTTATCCTGTTCAAAGTCTTGAACTTAACCTTGAGGATAGCCATGGGAAAGAATGCCCTTCATTTGGTAGAAGAAAGAAACTCAATTTATTAACAAAAACAATGTACAGCCAACCTAGCTAGACCTGGGTCTGTACATTGGTATAACTGGAAGGGCAGTTGGATGCCTGCTTGTGAAATTGGGTGACTTGGGACAAGTTCCTTTACTACTAAAGATCTCTTTGGATTTGGTTTTGTAGTAGTTATCCAAGTAGTAACTTGTGGCCCTGAATTAATAATCTCTGCCAGTTATCCAAGTAGCAAAGTTGCAAACGCTTCGGTTTCTGATTCACATTGCCTCTTATTCTGTGAGTGAATAAAATTGGATTTTCTCTCCGAGTGAATCCAACTACATTTCTTTTCTGCAAGTGAATGCAATTGGATTTTTTTCTTTCTTCTTTGAACCTTTTGCAACCATTCCTCTTCCTTTCCTAGGCAAATCATGTTCCCTTATTAAAGTTTTCCCCGCCTTAGCCTATTGGAACATAATTAGGCTAGCGGATTCCCGTCTTTGCCTGCTAAGCAGAGGAGGACATTATATCGAACCTTAATATAATTATTAGATCTTATCTTATCTGCAGTTTTGATGACTGCTAAAAGCCAAAAATTCCAGCAGCCAGAAAGTTCAACTTATCCCTTGCCATCTCAGCTATTTTAATCCTTATTTGCTGGTTGCTTTCCGTGGTTAACATACCAAATCTGCTATATTAAACTGTTTTCTAGCCTTTACACCCTTTCTTTTGTGGCAATTTTGCCCCTTCGTATGCTCGCATCTTTCAAGGATATTTTACAAGTTTAAAATTATCATTTTATGCATTGATCCACTAAAAGAGGTCAACCTATTGGCTTTAAGAGATTAGATAGGATTTGCATGCTTTTCATGCAAGCTAAGTTGGCAAAAACAGTCTACTTTAATGCTTTCAGCTTTTGTAGATCTAAATTTTATTCTCAGGCTGGAAGATAAAGTGAAGGCTAATCTTTTCTTGACAAAACGACATGGTAACTTGGCATGTTTTCCAATCGAGAATGACAAGGGTGTATTAAATACTTTGTTAATGCTTAAATTTTGGTTAAATAGAATTAGCACATGCCAAATATACCAAGGAGGTCAAACTAGGTTGTGGAGTGGTTAGATTTAGCATATGTAGTCAAGGTTTGGAAAGTTAGATTTGGTAAGAATGTATACATATTGATATATGTCGTAGTATATGTATATGTATATGTCGTAGGGTTAGATGACCAATAATTTGGTTGTAAGGTAATATTGACAAAGACATAGAGAGAATTTCGAAATTATCACTATAATTACCTAAATTATTGCAATAATTTAAATTAGGAAATTATTTTGATAATATTGACGCTATTATCACTGAGGTTGGTTTTGGAGATATCATAGTGATAATTTTGATGATATTGCAATAAGTGCAACACAAGTTTAGAGTCATAAGTTGATGAACAGAGGCTCAACTAGGTTTCGCAAACACACCAAACAAGAAATTACACGTAGCAAATTGCAGCAATATAATGGTTTATGACAGCAAGAAATTTAGCCCTGGAAATTAATGATAATAAATTGTGAAATGAGGCTAAACTTATGAGTAAAAAGAGAATAAATAACAGCAAATTCAAATGGATAAAATGGCATGTAAAATTAGTAATCCATAGACGTCAGCCCTAATTAATGACTGTAAATTGCTCATGATATGAAAATATTACTTATTCAATTGTCTCAAAATAATTCCTAACCCTAGGTTAGTCACATTTACGTCAATAGTGTTGTAAATATAAAGTTTTTGCTATACTAAACCCTAATTTACCCTAAAAAAAAATAAAATCTTATGATAAAATATGAATGTGATAATAGAGGTTACTAGTGCCTTCTCTATCTATGGCAAATGGAGTTTAGGAACAAACTAATCTATGGTTTCCTTGGAATAGAGGCAAGATCTAAACAAACTAGGGTAAGCCTGCTTACCCTACATTTTAAGATCAACGTTCTCAATTTTCAAGATGAGCTAAAGGAAGGAGCTAACATATTACTTCCTCAAATTCTTGGAAGAAGGGTTAGTTTAACAAGAGTGATGTGATGATTACCTTGCTAACTAGTTTAATGCATGAATCATCCATCCAATAAAACATAAGACCAAGATAAAACAAGTAAACATACTTATTTCACTATGCATTTTTTCAAGATTCACTATAACCATCCATGAAAAGTGATCGATTGACATCACAAGAGTCCCTAAGAGAATTCGCTAGTGCTCATAAGTGAATTAGAGAAAAGATGCTAAAGTAAGAGATGAATGACTTCCAAGTGTGACAATTACCCAAATGAGCAAATCACTCCCTTATTTATACTAGGGTAATCAAGCAATTTAACCTAACTTAGGTTGAAAACCCTCAAAAACATCTACTTTATGATACAAGGTGGATAGTCATCAAGTTGTCCCCCAAAATAGCCACTTGAATGCTAAAACATAAAAAGTTTCTTCAAATTAATCCACACACGTGAGTAAGATTGCCTTCAAGGGTGATGTCATCTCGAAATAGGCCTAACAAACACCATTAAAGGCATGTCTCATCATGAAAAGATGCATTTCCTCAACTAGGGTGCATGCCCTAGCTCCAAAATCACCTCCCATCATCAAAAGGTTCCCTTTCAGGTCCCAAATGTTGCTTCCTCAAGCCCACATGATCATCAAAGGTATACATCACCTTTTAACAGTAGCATCCTTTCTCCAATTGGTAGTGGTTTGAGTGTTAGAGGTGTGGAAGTGTTTCTTAGAGCAAACCAAGTCATCATCAAGTCAATTCCCCTCATCTCATGCACAACCTTCATGGTGTAGTAGAGGCCCTCCAAAGGGTGTATCATCATTGTCTATGAATGAAGCAACCTCAATGTCCTCTAAAGGACCATGGCTATCTGTGGATTGTCATCAAGCATGGGTTCAAAGAGTCAAGTGAAATCAACTATATTCTCCTATGAACCATGATTTTACCTCATATGCTCAATGCATAAGACAATAGTCTTCAATCTGCTCATCCATCTTATATCTTAAAACATATAAGGTTGTTTTTCTAGAACTTTATTTTCTTTTCACCTTGGGCTTCATTGCATGAGTTTTAGTGATCCTATTTTAGGGAAGCCCACCTGGAAATAGAGGAAAGCCATCATAAACTATGAAGAGGGTTTGTGAGGTGACATTGGGATCCCTCTTAGTTACTCCAAGGTCTTACTTGAATTTTAGGACTATCTTAGGAAGTAAGGGTTTGAGAGGTGACACACATTAAGTGACCCTACTAAGCACTAGATAGGTCCACATGTGAAGTACTCTAACTTTAAGTGACACATGTCAAGCTCCAAGGTGTGCACATCCAACAAGCAATAGTCTCATGATGAGTGCCACCATGACTTTCTAGTGCTCCTCTTTCAAAGGTCTTGAATGATCCAATGGTTCTTCTTAAGCAATTTGCACCTATTGGCCTCTACACGTACATGAACACTCCTCAACCTAAAGTGTCTTCAACTGAAGCACAAGCCTCAATGCTAGCTAGCATGTGTCCCTATGCTACCTAAGGCTCAACACCCTCAACCTAGATTCTCAACACTCATCGTCAAAATGTGTCATCATCCCAATCAAGTAACCAACTTCCTTGTGTTGCCCCATGAAGAATGTCACTGAGCCACATAGAGATTTAACCTCCTAAAGAAGTGTGCTACATAAACATCAATTTTTAACAATCCACGAGTAAGATATCTCTGTGTATGTCTATCAAAGTATGACCAAGGGTTGTCAACATACCATTCAGCCCACATCAAATGAAACACCCTCAAGCATAGTGGACATACTTATGCTATAACCCAAAATGCAAGAAGTTAGTGGAATTTGTTGTGATACTATCTAGAGGAGATGAGTTTAATGCACAATTCACAAGTCCTTGGTAACATGGCATTTTAAATCTTGAAGATTCATCATATTTTTAGTTGTAATGAGCTTTTTAAAGTGTTCCTTTTGTTGTAAATTCAATATAGATGTTAAGTACTCTAACTATAAGTGACACATGTCAAGCTCCAATATGTGCACATCCAACAAGCAATAGTCCCATGATGAGTGCCACCATGACTTTCTAGTGCTCCTCATTCAAAGGTCTTGAATGATCCAATGGTTCTTCTTAAGCAATTTGCACCTTTTGGCCTCTACACTACATGAACACTCCTCAACCTAAAGTGTCTTCAACTCAAGCAGAAGCCTCAATGCTAGCTAGCATGTGCCCCTATGCTACCTAAGGCTCAACACCCTCAACCTAGATTCTCAACACTCATTGTCAAAATGTGTCATCATCGCAATCAAGTAACCAACTTCCATGTGTTGCCCCATGAAGAATGTCATTGAGCCACATAGAGATTTAATCTCCTAAAGAAATGTGCTACATAAACATCAATTTTAAACAATCTATGAGTAAGATATCTATGTGTATGTCCATCAAAGTATGACCAAGTGTTGCCAACACACCATTCAGCCCACATCAAATGAAACACCCTCAAGCATAGTGTACATACTTATGGTATAACCGAAAATGCTAGAAGTAAGTGGACTTTGTTGTGATACTATCTAGAGGAGATGAGTTTAATGCACAATTCACAAATCCTTGGTAACATGGCATTTATGAATCTTGAAGATTCATCATATTTTTAGTTGTAACTTGTAATGAGCTTTTTAAAGTCTCCCTTCTGTTGTAAATTCAATATAGATTACTTTGTCGTATTTGCAAATTTGAAATATTTGTTTAGTAGTATTTTTTTATTATTATTTTTATTTTTAAATCTATTGCAAGTGTCTTTTCAAAATGAGATTCTATTAGTTTTTAAAAATGGATATTTTTGGTGCAGGTATTACAATGATTTGCATGTTTTTGATCTTGATGATTTTAAGGTATCACAATGATAAGAATTTTTATGTTTGTTTAATTTTTTCTTTTTAATATCACAATAAAGCCTAACGTTCTTTTAAGCAATCATCAATTTTGCTTCCTTATAATTTTTGAATTGAACTTTTAGTGGCAAGAAATCAAACCAAAGCTCGGAAGCTTATGGCCTAGTCCAAGGAGTGGTTTCCAATTTTTTGTTTACCAAGATGAGGTTAGTAAATGAAATATGTTCACCATGTTGGCTTTGAAAGAATGAGTTATTGCTATCTTTTATTTATGACTGTGCATAGTACACAACAAAGTTGCTTACTGTACCTTGCTGAACATGATTGCATTGAGAGGTGCTTTTCGACCCAGTATGGAAGAGATGATGCAATGTTCTTTCCTATTGTGTTAAACATTTTGATTTGGTCAAATTACATAAAAATAAAATAAAATAAAATATATAAAATTAATAAATATAATTAATAATAATACATTTTGACTCTATCAAATTACATAGAAATAGAAATGAAAATAAAAAAATAAATTAGAAAGTGCTGAGAGCACTCTCTAACCCAATATGAAAGAGATGTTGTAATGTCCTGTCCTTCCTGTTAAACATTTCAGACTCGGTCAAATTACAAAAAAATAAAAATAAAATAAAATAAAATAAATAAAATAAAAATTGAATAATTATACTTATTAATAAAATTTTGACTCTGTCAAATTACATAAAAAAAAATAAAATATAATTAAAAATGAAAAAAATAAAATAAAAAATAAAATTAAATATAATTATAATTATAATTAATAATTATACTACCCTAGATCCATCTTAACTCTAGATCTACCAAGCATCGAGAGAGATCAAAACTCTTAAGGTGCAAGCCTCTTTTAGAGTGAAAAGTGATTGATCTTTCTCAACACTTGGTAGATCTAGAGTTAAGATGGATCTAATCTGCTCCTTATGAAAATCTACATTCTTGATTGATTTGGTGTCAATCCTATGGCTTCTTAGTTGTAGACTTGTAGTATATAAATTTCAAAATAGTTTTTGCTCCAAGAAATTGTAGCGCCTCACCTCAAACACTAGGTACAATCAGACAAATTTATAACATAATTACCAGCTGCAATACACTTGTTGCAAAATATAATATGCTTGTTACTAGCCACATTGTGATGACAGTACATGAAATATTTGGCCAGATAATATTTTTCTTGGGAAACTATCATGGACATTATTAATAAAGATAGACATAATGCGTATATCACAATAATTCAGTAATAATCGATAAAGACTGATAAAAGATAATAAGAGCAATAAAAAATAAATAGGACTAAAACATTGTGACTATTCTTTTTCAATGCTAAATTTTTGGGAATTAAGGTCTGCCCAGGAAGTATAGTTCATACCACTGTCTAACCTATAAAAAAAAGTGAGATTTGCTGGTACCTTGGTAATGCCACCACAAATCTTCGCAAACAACAGTGTGGTCACAAGTATGCACCTTACCCTTTGTATTTGAACATGTGAACTCCAAGGAGGAAACCCATGTTCTTAACCACTAGGCCCACTTCCGTTGTACAAAACATTGTGACTATTCTTAAAGACACCCTTTAAACTTATATTTTTGTTCAGGGGCAACACTGACTGTTACTAATGAATGGTTTTTATATATATCTCTACATTTATTTATTATTTACATCAAATGTCAAGCTAATAAATAATGAATAAAATGAAAATTGATAATAGTAAAGGTAAATTAATATGTATAGCTTAAAAGTCATGACCTTTCTTTAAGAAGTACCCTATGCTATATTTATTGTTGGGCCCATTCAATGTAAGGCATCTATCATTCATTTTTTTTATCAATCATATTATTATATCCAATCTTTTTTTGGAAAATATTGTAAGTGAGCATATTTGGTCCATTGTTAGTAGAGCCAAGTGGTCAACGGGACAAATGCCATAGTCATACTAGCAAGCGTATCTAGATAGGGAATCATACAACTACCACCATACATCCTTGTGCAATTGTTGTTGTACTATATGTTTCTGTTAGCTTCCGTACAATGCTGTAGTGTTCCTAAACATGAATGTAAGTGTTATACAAAACATGCAAACAGTCCAGCAATCAGAGAAACGAAATATACATTAAGCATCCATGGAAACACTGGAAATAGAGAACTGCTAAGCCATTTTATTACTTCTTCAGGAAAAATACAATAGTAAAATAGAATGGTGCACTTGGCCTTGTTTCAATGGACAAGCATGACAAAACCCAGGCGAGAAAATGCTGAACTGAAGCCTGTTACAATTGCTGCACCAAATTGAACTGCGCTGCCCCACAAAAATGCTCTTTCTGCTGACTTCGAATTGCTGGAATCACTGCTTCTTGTGCTCAGAAAATTATGAGATTTCAGCTCCTTGCTCCTTGGCCTAAACCCAGAAAAACCCTTGAAGGAATTGGCCAAATGTTGACCTCAGATCTGCCCATAAATGTGATCCTTGCCCAAAACCCATAAAAACTCAGAAAGGGTTTCCCTTGGTTCCAACCTTCAAAAATTGACCCTTCATAGCTTGGCCCTCCTCCAATTTCAAATTTTGTTGTTGTCACAGATCTTGTCAATCTCTGCTCTCCCAACTCTGACAATCCCCCTTAATTTCTTTCCAAGTGATCTCCTATTTCTCCCGGCCAGCTCCAGCTGTATAATTCCTTCCTCCAACTCCCACGCGAGCCTAGTGATGGCTCTCTGCGCAGGCCCAGGTAACTGTAAATCGAACTACTGGGATGTTGGCTTTGTTGGCTCCAAAACTCACAAGAAAGGCTGGCCCTTTGCTGCTATCCGAATCCTCTAACTCTCCTAGCAAATGCTTGATCATTGATAGCTCCAAACTCCCCCTGCGTATTCCCCAACTAGCCAAAAATACGCACTCCTTGTTGTGGATGAATGGTAGTGCTGTCACACATTCCTGGAAATCCTGAAATACTTATGGAACTGCCTCTCTAGGGTGGGCACGGATGGTCCTCCGAAGTAGAGGTTGAATCTCCCGCTTGAGAGATTTGTGGCAACATGTCTTCAACTGATATCATGTATCATCTTCTTAAAGATGATCTATGCTCTTATCTGGATAAGTCAAAGTGTTGACTTCTGTTGTAAATGTACTATCTCTCTCTCTGCTGAACTATTGAAGAACATATAAGAAGAATTAATCAAGGGTTTCCCCACATTGGGGTTTGTCCCTGGCTAGCACCACATCTTATGTCCTCTTGTTTGGCTTTCTTGTGCGATTTATGTTTATGTTCTATTTGCAGTTTACTTTAATGCTGATGTGATTGCTAATCTGGAAAAGATGTTGCGTTGATTGTGAAAATTGAAATAAATTGCTCTAAGCATAGAACATACCTAAAATTAACATGGTATCAAAGGTGAGGTGAGGACAAAGCCCAAGCAAGAGTGAAAGAGCAATCACCGAAGACAGTTGGGAAAGAACGAAAGGATCAGTGGATTCCTCATCCCTCTTCAAATTCACTGAGGGTGAACTCGAAGTAGAGAACATTATCAAAATGGCGCAGTGGAAGCTTCTGATGGCCTACCTGAAGATCACTTCAATGGGAGGTCTGGATCTGAGGGTGGAAGGAAAGGCGGATGCCCTGGTTGCAATAAGTTCGGCCATTATGCGAAGGAGTGTCCGAATGACAGGGACACATCACTTGATGATGATAACAACCATTCCAGGGACATCTTCAATGGTCAAAGGAATGACAGTGCAGGTCATCAAGGAAATGGCCGACTCTTCAGAGAAAGCAAGGAACCCCAGGTATGAAGAATCAAATGTTGTTTTTGATAAGATAAAGAAGCGTTATCTTGTATTGGCCCTCTCCTCCAAATTTTGTGGGAATCTAGCTTATTAATTATAGTGCTTCAAGGCACTTCATCAGATAGAAGGGTGATCTCTCTAATTTAGTAGAGATGGAAACAATTGTGGGATTATACTTGGAGTTGATGCCACCTATCTCGGAAAGGGTGTCGGGAATATTACCCCTCAATTGAATAAGGGTAACTCCTTTCATTTACAAAATCTCTTTTATGTACTTGATAGCAAGAAGAATCTAGTTTCCATTTTGACAATGGGAAGTCAAAGGTTTTAGGGTGGCATTCATCAATGGAAAGGTACGTGTTTGAAAATAGAATTTTCTAAGATGCTTTTACTCATGGGTTCAGGGTTGGAAATTTGTATCAAGTTGCAGGATGGTCCATTGGGGACCATGTCAGTTGTCACATCTCATCTATAGCACTGGAGGTCTACTTATTATGGGGCCCTACCCGATGTAAGTCAGATGGTGACAGGAATGCCTGAATTCAAGAAGAGCATGAAGTTACATGTCTGAGATGTACCAAAGGAAAATCTTACAAGGGGACCATTCCCCTCATGTAGTAGGTCCATTGGTTTGGAACAACCCGAGGGGTTTGAGATTCATGATCGAGAATCTCATGTGTGCAGGTGGAAGAAAGCCTTCTATGGCTTGAAGCAAAACATCCCGGGCTTAGTATGAGAGGATTGATAACTGTATGATGAAGCTGAGATTCACTAGGAGTGAAGCTGATCCAAACCATTGCTCGAAGGTTGTGGATGATAGACCTCTCATACCAGCACCCTCCGAGGACGACCTATTTTTTGATAGGTGCAGACCCTCTCATTTGCAGAAGTAAGAGGGAGTTGGATTCCGAATGTGGAGTGGTAAACTACAAGCCCGTGACTACCTTGAGGATCTTAACTTTCAGAAGTTATATGGTAGTGATGCCAGACCAGATTTAGGAAATGCCTTTGAGTTTCATAAACTCATTTGTGTTGATGTTCTTGGTGACCTTCCGTCTGGACATATCTTTTGTAGCATGATGAGCTCATAGCCTCATATATGGTTGAGTTTCACTCGATTAGTGGCAAGAATCTTCTGACATATCTTCGGGGCACAATCTTTCATGAATTGAGATATACTACCGGAAATGTGAAGCTACATGATTATTCGAATGCTGACTAGGCAGGCAGTGTGGAGGATGTCAAGCGCACTTCTGAGTGATGATTCTCTTTGGGTTCTGCACAATATCCTGGATGAGCAGGAAGCAAAAGACGGTTGCTTTGAGCATCACTGAGACTGAATACATAGCTACAAGTATGACCTCGTGTGAAGTTTCCTGGTTGTTGGAGCTCTTCAGTGAGTTGTTTGTGCACGTGACAGATACCACCGTGATCTTCTGTGTCAACCAGGGGGGGATTCGATTGTTGAAGAATCCCGTATTCTATGATTGCTCTAGTGTATAGACATCAGATACTACCTTAACTAGGATATGGTACGTCGATGAGCGAGGAGGCTCTATCGCATTGACACTGATGTACAGGTCGGAGACATTCTCTCAAAGCCCCGGGGAAAGGTCAAATTTGTGACTTTCCCAAACGACTTGGAGTCGTTGAGGAACATTCTTATGAGGGTCCTGCATGTTGCATGCATTGAGCTATGGGAGCTTCAGGGGATTGGGGTGCTACTGGAGCAACACGCGACCATAGAGCGACTCATCCTTCCCTAATAGTGCGCTGTGTACAGGGTGAATGGCTCAACCTTCCCCTGTGATAACCCTAGGCGACTTAGGGACAGGATGAATGGTTATCTTGTCCAGGCATCCTACCCATGCAGTTTGGGATTCATGGGAAGTACCTCTCATTTGGTCAATGAGCAAGGCAATGGGGTCAGGGACCATAGTAGTACTATTGATGGACACTCGTTGTATCTACCGTACTGCCTATGCTAGGATCACCTCCATTGATCTGGGATCAATGTAACTGATCTGGGATCAGTATGAGTGGTTTGAGACACTCTTGTGATATTGGTTTGGGATCAATAAAATTGGCTTTGGGTTAGTAGAGAATGGTATGAGACATTCTCGATCAATTCTTCTTCTTCATGGTTCAATAGAGTAGAGCAGTGCAGTGCAGGGCACAGATGGCAGAGATAGTACAGTCGGACATATGGATCAACAGATGGAGTTCTCCTTAGATGAGGGGGAGCGTTAAAATTGGAAACTAGGGCCAAATTCCATGTGGGTCATCTTATTTGTGGCAGCTGATATTTTTCTTGGATCCCTCACATTGAGAGGTGTAGGATTGATCTAAAGATCATCCGATTCCAATAAGTATTCATGGAGTTATGAATTTATTTGTGTTATAAGACAATTTGTCAAGGTCGGCCAGCAACCAAATATACCCCACATGTGCTCAATGTTTTAGTATAAAAGGAGATGACTTGATAGTCATTTCTACACACACTTCTATCTTGAGTTCTCTCCACTTGTCTTGGGTTTTAGTGGAAGAGAAATCTAGGAGTGGAAGCCCTAGACGTTGGAGGATTGAGGCTACCTTAGCCGTAGCAAGAAGAAGAACGCTGCCCTAATCTAGAGTACACAGTCAAGTGAGAAGCCCTAACGCTACAAGGTGGACAACCCTAGTATCTACACTATCAAGAAGAAGCCCTAGCCTAGACGCTGGCCTTGACGCAGCCAAGAAAGAGGCTGCCCTACATAGCATGGGAAAGAGAGGCTGTTTGGGTGCTCTTGTAGGGAGAAAGGCCGAAGTTTGAAGCTTAGGGTCATAGCAAGAAGAGGCAATTCAGCATGGGTGAAATAAGGTTGTTCTGAAGCAATTTCAGGAAGACTGAAGGGATGAAAGGAGGTCGAGTATTTTGCTAGAAGGCGAAGGAGATAGGGAGGTGTTTGAGGGATCGTAGAGGGTGGAACAATTGTCTAGAAAGGCTATCGCAGGCCTATAGTATGCTACTGTAATGAGAGGAGGGCAGAGCCATTATTAAGGGCTAGAAGGCTGCCCAGAATTATACCGAAGGGGACAACCTTCCCTTGGAGGACAACCGCATTAATTAAGGGCAAATTTGGGCAGATTTTAGGGGCTGTTTGGCTGGGTGTGTAAGGGCTGCCAGATGTCCTAACCAGTCACCACATAAGTAGCAGTGAAGGAAGCATTGGAACAATAGTGTTGTGGACAACTAGGCAAGGGAGCATGGTGGAACCATGATGCATGGAGAGCAAGACAGCAAGGCTGCCATATGCTGAGAACAACAGTGTTTTAGGCATGACTGTTAGGTACAACAATGTAGCAGTACAACATGGACAACTAGGCAATGGTACATACATATTTGGAGCAGTGTAAGTATGTTATGTTGTTATAGGGACAACAACAACGCTGGGTTGCTGTAAGTATATTGAGATAACAAGTCGTGATGGGACAACAATACTAGCAGCAACGATATTGTGCCACAATGTTCAATGGGATAGCAACATGATGAGACAAAACAGTGTTGAGACTACCATGTCATTGTGCAGCAGTGGCACAATGGGATAGCAAGCATGGACAACATGGAAAGCTTGGACAACATGGCAAGCATGGTGCAGTATGGCAAGCATGGACACCATGGATAGCTGTGGCAAGCACATGAAATATGCTGTATGACAACATGGTTAAACCATGGCACATGGGACAACAATGCAACATTAGGTGTAGCAGTCATGAGGTCCAACATTGTGATGATGGGTGCAGCATGGTGCAACACGGTGAGGTGCAACATGATGACGAGATGCAACACGATGATAGGTGAAGGAGTAACCTTGGAGAATCAGTTGAAGCAACATGTCTTCAACTGATCTCATGTATCATCTTCTTAGAGATGATCTATGCTCTTATCTAGATAAGTCAAAGTGTTGACTTTTGTTGTAAATGTACTCTCTCTCTCTCCCTCTGCTGAACTACTGAAGAACATATAAGAAGAATTGATCAAAGGTTTCCCCACATTGGGGTTTGTCCTTGGCTAGCGCCACATCTTGTGCCCTCTTGTCTTGGCTTGTCTTCTGCGATTTATGTTTATGTTCTATCTGCAGTTTACTTTAATGCTGATGTGATTGCTAATCTGGAAAAGATGTTGAGCTAACTGTGAAAATTGAAATAAATTGTTCTAAGCATAGAAGATACCTAAAATTAACAAGAAAGGACGGAGATCAAGCAGTTGAAGGACCCATGAAGAAGAAGTTGCTGATGAAAGAAAGAGCCCCCAGTTAAGTGGGAGCTCTGACAAGTCCTTGATCAAGAGGGAGTATTGGATCACCCCTGATTACCAAGGAGTGACACTTGTCTTTTCCATTTCATGGGTCATGCACTAGACTAGGACTAACAACCGTAAGTCTAGATGAAGGCTGTTAGCACTCCAGGAAACTCTCCAAGGTTGTAGCTTGGCGAGGCCTGGTAACATATAAATCTTCAATATCATTCTCTGAACTATTGGAATGGATTGGGGTTTGGATCAAGTCAGATGACTGTTTCAACTCTGTTTTCATTCAAGACATGCATGAACATCCTCAGCTTGACAAGGCTTTCAACCCCTAATGCTCAGTAGTTCATAGATTCAATGAATAGATGGAGAATCCTGACTGTACCAACAGATACATACATAAACACATATGAATGGCTAGCTACAGAAAGTAAATGAAGCTTGCAAATTTAATTTATCAACGCAGAGATAAGATGACAATTATCTCGCATTAGACACTGAAGAAAACATGAATAACTTATTTAAGTGCAAGCTTAGAACATAGGAGAAGATGGCAATTGAACATGTAACAACAAAAGAAGCTTGTATTACTGATCTGTAATTGATCTAAGACAAACAATTAAGGTATTACAGACTCATGTGCATGGATGTGCCTATGTTATTTTGTGCAATGGATCGATAAGATTGCGAAATACACAGGCATTGAAGCAGTTAGGGAAAACATAACAGGCAAACATATAAACACAACAAGTTTAATAAGGAGTTCACCTAATAGTCTTGGGCTACGTCTCTTGGTCCAACCTTCAGTGGTAGCCTCTCTATTATGTTTTCAAAGCAGAGTTTTTACAACAGGGAGCTCAATTTGAGTCTCTCACAACAGACATAAATCAGCAAGACTGTATTTGGATCCCCCAAGTCTCTGGAGTACACAGACTCTCCTTACTGAAACTCGACCTCTATTGGTCACAGTAGTATGAGCCCAATCTGAGACTCATACATGACAGGCATATACAGAGGAGGTCGCTTGAACTTCTCAAGCATTCTCTGGAGTACACAGACTCTCTGACTTTCTCTAGCTCTGTTTGGCTCGATGCTGCGTTTACTTCGGCAGGTCAGCTTAGCTTCTTCTCTCTGCTCTTAGCTTTCAGTTTCTAACTTACTTGCTTCTCTCTCTGTCAGTTCGTGGCTTTAAAGCCAATCTGCTTTCTGACTGTTTGTTTCCGCTTCCCGGCTTTTCGGTTCCTCTGCCTCTGTCCGTTTGAATCCCTCTATTCTGCGTAATCATCACTGTATAACGTCTCACAGGGAGGTGGCCACCTATTTCATAACGAACTGAGTGTCAGTTCTCTTGGATGTCTTTGAAACGACTGTTTTTACTGTTAACTCCAAGAATGCTCGCGAGCATGATCTTTTGCCAACGCATTGTCCACGTTGGACTTCAAATCCTATACAATTCTGCCTGTTTACCCTGTCGAATTTGGTCATCCATTGGATTGCATCTCCACCGTCGATTTGGAGCCTCCAGATCCTATGGTCATCGTCCATATCGGGCGGGTAAGTAACATGACGTTCACCCGTCCGATGTGAGCGGTTTTCTCTTTCTTCCGTCGGACGCATGGCACCCCTTGTGTGGCATTGGGCGGGACTCGGTTGAAACCGCTTACCGCTTGAAGGCCTTTCGATATTCTACCGGTTTTTGTGGGACCCCGCTTCTGACGGAATCGACACGATATTCGTTGCATTTTATAACTTTTCGAGTCCGGGCGCTCGGGGCTTTTCCTTCTTTGAGGGGTTTGCTCGGCGATATGCGATTAGTGACTTGTCACTAATTGCATATCAGAAACTGCCCCTATTTCTTGAATTGATCTTTGGTTTTGCCAGTTTGCACCAACGTGCGTTGCCATAGGCCGACGGTCTGCGCGCTTGACCCAGGGTCCTCGTTGCTCCGCGCTGATCACAAATTGCAACTGGCACGAGGATATCTCTGATAGCTTTGATCTTTATAAGACTTTGAAACTTTGGCATGATTTTTAAAGAGTTCATGAAAACTTAGAGAGTGTTTTAGGATCCAATTCAGATCACAACCTTCCCACTGAAAAAGCTTTTGGACTACCAAAAGTTGGTTTTTAAGCATCAATCAAGTGAGGGTATGGATTCCTCGCTTGCCCAATTTCTATCTATTTTGCACTACTTGGTTTTGAACCTTTGAGCCCAATCCTAAGGTACTCAACATCCCCTCTACGCGTAGTTCTCACATTCCTGTCCAACACTGTATCCTCTTGCAACTCATTGAGATATTCATGCAACAAATCATCAATAGAAGGCAATTGACTCTGCTTTTCAGGATCTTCAATCAATGAAGGTTCAAATAGTCTCAAGCTTTCTGCATTAACAACTAAGTAGATGTGCATGTAAGCTGGTAAATCAAGGCGAAAAGCATTCTCAGCAATTTTCTCAAGTATCTTGAAAGGTCCATACCTTATTGGCTTCAGCTTCTTACCTTCACCTTACATTCTGTCTTTGCTGATATACAGCCAGACTTGATCACCAACTTGGAAACTATGCTCAATCCGATGCTTATCATGCCTTGCCTTGTACTTCGCTTGGCTCTTTTCCAGCTGTATCTGTACTGCCCGGTGAATCTCTTGGATTTGTTCAATAAACTTGGTTGCCTTGTCCACATCATTGTATCCGTCAACCGCTATGTCTCTACCAAAGACAAAATCCAAGGGAGACCTTGGTGTGAAACCAAAACAGGTCTCGGAAGGAGATCTCTGTGTAGAAGAATGTTTAGCTCGATTGTAAGCATGTTGCACATAACATAAATGTTCATCCCAAAGCTTGGGATGCTTGCTGCAATAGTCTCTGAGCAACTGGATCACTGTCCTGTTGACCACTTCTGTTTGGCCATCTGTATGCGGATGAAAAGCTGTGCTCTTCTTCAGTGTAGTGTCCATCAATTCCCACAGACTCAATCAAAATTTCCCAACAAATCAGGTATCTCGATTAGATACAATGGAAGTGGGTAATCCAAAATGAACCCATACATGCTGAAAGAACAACTTTGCAGTTTGTTCAACAATAATCTGTTTGTTACAAGGTATCAAAATACACATTTTGCTGAACCTATCCACAACAACATATAAATAGTCATGACCTTTCCTAGATTTAGGCAGTCCTCCAACAAAATCCATGGAAACACTTTCCCAAGGGTGAGAAGGAATTGGTAGTGGAGTGTACAACCCTAGTTTTCTATTACTGGGCTTGCTTTTAGCACACATGGTACACCCTCTTACATATCTAGAAACGGTTTCATTCATTTTTGGCCAAAAACAAAATCTTTGCAGCTGTGCAACTGTTTCACTTACGCTAGAGTAACATGATATTAGAGAAGTGCGTGCTTCTCGAATTATCTTTACTCTTTCAGTTTGTGGAATGCATAACTTTCCAAAATGATACAAGAGTTGGTCCTTAACATGATAATCCAATTCTTCTACTTGTTTGCCATGACTTAAAGTTGCATATACATCTTTAAAATCTATATCTCGAGCATACTGTTCAATGTAGTTTTGATGCAATACTGAATTATGCTTAAGTATAGTAGATGCACTTATGTTTGGTCTGGACAACATATCTGCAACTTTATTGTGTATGCCCTTTTTATATCTGATGACAAGATGAAACTGTTGTAGAAAACCCATCCACCTATAGTGTCTTGATTGTTGCAACTTAGTTTGTGAGTGTAAATATTGAAGTGGTTGATGATCAGTATGTATAACTGTCTCTTTGTCCATTAAATAATATTTCCACTTTTTCACACTCTGTACTAATGCATATAGTTCTTTATCATATGTGGGATAATTAACTACTGTAGAATTAAATGTCTCAGAATGATAACATATGGGTTTACCGTGCTGCATCAACATTGCTCCCATGGCATAGTCACTGGCGTCTGTTTCAATCTCAAATGGTCTTTGAAGATCGGGTAGCGCTGATACTGGTGCTGTACTAATCTTTTCTTTTAAGGTGTCGAAGGCTTTCTGCTATTTGCCTCCTCATTGAAACACCTTGTTCAATCCTGTTAAAGCATGTAAGGGAGCTGCAATCAAGGAAAAGTTAGAAATAAACTTTCTCTAATACTGTGCTGCTCCTAGGAAGCTTCTAATTTCTGTAGCAGATTTGAGTTTAGGCCAGTTTATAACGACTGCCACTTTAGAAGGATCTATCTTCAATTCACCACCCCCTACAATATGACCCAAATAATTCAAAGATGTTTTGCCAAATTCACATTTTAATAACTTAACATAAAGATTTTCTCTTTTCAAAACATCTAGAGTCTGCTTTACATGCTTCAAATGTTCTTCCCATGTTTTACTAAATATAAGAATGTCATCTAAATATACAATGACAAAATCATCAATAAAGGGTCTGAACCTATGTCTGCACGGGTTCGCCAACCAGAGGTGGGGTTCTCGAACCGTCCGGTTCTCGAACCAAAGTACCGGATTTCTTGTATGTGCTTTCAGGGAAAAACCATACAGAACCGGGTTCTTCTATGAAGAACCGGGTTCTCCATTAAAAAAATTTGGGTTCTTTTGTCTTGACAGGTACGAAGAACCTTGATGATGGGTACTTGGAACCCCAAAATCGGGTTCTTTGGAGTTCATTTTAGTTTTTATTTTTAAATTTTTAATTAATTTAATGGGCTTCCCCTAATATTCCAAGTAGCTAGTTATGCATCTTTCGAGAGGAATTTGAGTACTTATGCCTTTATCCATTCAGTAAAGAAAATAGGTTGGGCTCAAAGAAGGCAGAGAACTTAGTGTACATTCATAACACACTTTGTCTCATACCTCAAAAAGATCTTGGTTACAAGGAGGGTCCTTTCAAGAGATGGGGCCAATACACAAATGATGCTATGTGTGTGGGCGAGGAGATACAACCAGATGGCCTTATTGAGCTACCTCCAGTTGCTATGGATGAGAAAGACCCTCAGATGAGAGTGATTCCTACTGGAGAGCATGCTATTGAAATCTAAGTGATGTTGATGACATGGCTTGAGGAAGCTTGTTCCACCATAGCTCATTATTTATTATTTTAAAAATTCCCTGTTTTGTTTGGAGATGCCTCAAGGCAAATTGAATGTAGAATGACAAGGAACATATATCATGATCTTATTATATGTAAACTCCAATTTTGAACTTGAAATAACACGAGAAATTTTGAAATTTCATTGTGTTTGATGTTCAATGATGTGCTGTAAAATATTTAAAGTTTAAAATCATAAGTATTTTTTTCTTGTTTAAGTTGAAAAATATACAAATTCATTATATTATAATTTATAATATAGTATTCATATATTATATATATAAATTATAATATACCCCCGACGAACCCACGCACCTTGTTTCAGAAAATGACGTCCCCGTCCCCGTACCCGTCCCCGAACCCACGTTTCCTGGCAACATAGGTCTGAACACATCATTCATTTACTCTCATGAAAGTAGCAGGAGCATTAGTCAAGCCAAAAGGCATAACTAACCACTCATACAATCTCTGCTTTGTTTTGAAAGTAGTTTTCCATGCATTTTGCTCTGCAACTCTGACCTGATGATAGCCACTATGCAAGTCTAACTTGGAAAAATAAACAACTTATTTCAACTGATCTAGTAGATCATCTATGTGAGGAAGGGGATAACAATTTTTGATCGTTATCTTATTCAGTGCTCAGTAATCAATGCACATTCTCCATGAGCCATCTTTCTTTCTCACCAAGACAATTGGAGACCCACATGGTGATGTGCTAGGTCTTATGAACCCTTTCTCGAGCAACTCCTGTACCTGCTTCTTGGGATTTCTGCATTCATCATAAAAGCGGACAACCTGTACATCGATGTTAGGCAATGGCATCCTGCTCAAAATAATATATGTAATATTTCCTTTTTGGGTGGCGAGACCTTTAGGTTCTTGAAAGAATTATAATCATATTCTGAAAAAACTTTTTCTAAATCAGCTTGTTTTTGAATTTAGCCCTCAAAGACATTGGTTTATCAGGGTCTTTTCCTTTACAACCATCAGTAAAATTGTTGGAATGATTTACAATTCTTTCCATCTACCCTGAGTTTATAGAGAGTATAATTATTCTTGATTTATGAGCTCTCACAATATATACTTCAATTCCTCTTTAACAAGTTGATACTTGTTTCAGCTCTATAGAAAATTAAAATTTTCTTCATACAAGTAAGGAATTCTTAAAACAATTCCACATATATCCAGGAAACAATATCTAACCAACCTCATCTACAAATGCTGACCAAAAGAAAACCTAAGTTTACATTGTCTAGTCACTTGTAGTTTTGCTTTATCACATAACCAACCTAATGGATATGGCTTCTTGTGAGGTGTGGTTAGTAATCCCAGCTTCTTTACAATTGATTTAGAAATTAAATTTACTTGTGAGCCACTCTCAAACAAAGTATCAATCTTTTGATGTTTGGAAATAACTCTAATATGAAAAAGCTCATGTCTTTTCTTCTCATTTTTTTCATTATCAATAGATTGTGTAGAATTACTAGTAGATGCTTCAGAATTTTTATCCTTTATACCTCTGGTTGTGATCGTTGTTTCATCCGCTGAGTCTGACCCCAAATCTTTCTAAATCGCTGCAGCAGTCTTCTTTTTGGCATTGTACTTCTTGGGTTTCACCTCCAGATGCAGAATCCAACAGTGTTCATCATCATGCCCATCCTTCTTGCAGTGAGTGCATGAAGGCTTGGTCTTCTGTACAACATTTGTCTTCCTCTCTTTCCATTTCTACTTTCTCTTTTCCTTGTTCTTGCTTGTAGTGGGTTTTGATGATCCCCCAACTTCTGGATTCACATTTTTGCCTCTAGCCTCTAGATGTGTAGCCTGAACAGATACCTTATCTATGCTAGTGGGATTAAACATGAGAATGGTGTGCTTTAAATAGCTATGTAGACCACCTATATACTTCAGCAAAGTTTCAGGTGAGTCTAAACAAATTCGTAGAATCAAAGCACTTTTTTTAAATTCTTGGGTGTAGCCTTGTACACTTTGCCCTTTTAATTGTCGAAGAGTTTGCCAACTCATCATGGCTTGCTGCATATAAGCTAGTGGATAGAACTTTTTTTTAATTGCAAAAACAAATTCATTCCAGACAGAAAGAATTTTACCATGCTTCTTCATGTCAGCTTGTGTCTTGCCTTCCCACCATACCAAGGTAGTGCCTCCAAGGTGTAGGCTGACTAGCTAAATCTTACTTTTGTCTGAATCGATGCTCTGCACTCTGCAATACACATCAATCTGTCTAATCCTATTATTCAGCTTCTCTGCATTCAACTCTCCATCATATATTGGTAAGTCAAATTTAACATCTAATTTAATCAAAGATGTTTTCTTTTATTTTTAGGGCTATTAGGAGGTGTGTGAAACTTTTCTTCCTTCCCTTTGCCTTTAGCATGGTCATGGAGAAGAGATTTTTCTGCTCCTTTATCTTGTTTGGAGTTTGATGAATCTTCATCTCTACCTTTCTTAAATTCTCTATACATTTCCTCTACCTTGGCTCTCATGGTCATGAAACTATCCATGAACTGGGAATCTAATTCTAAAGGACTTTCTTCTATCATTTTCCTCTTAGGATAGACTCTTCCAATTTTTGGGTTAGCTTCAACCTATTCTCCTTCTCCTAATTTGAGCTTTGTCCTAGTTAGCATTCAAGAACAAAAAACCAGCACAAGCTTGTCTAACCTTAGTAACCTAGAGCTCTGATACCACTTGATCTGTAATTGATCTAAGGCAAACAATTAAGGTATTACAGACTCATGTGCATGGATGTGCCTATGTTATTTTGTGCAATGGATCGATAAGATTGCGAAATACACAGGCACTGAAGCAGATAGGGAAAACATAACAGACAAACATATAAACACAACAATTTTAATAAGGAGTTCACCCAATACTCTTGGGCTATTCTCCCGGTCCAGCCTTCAGTGTGTCCTCTCTATTATGTTTTCAAAGTAGAGTTTTACAATAGTGAGCTCAATTTGCGTCTCACACAACAGACATAAATCAGCAAGACTGTACTTGGATCCCCCAAGTCTCTGGAGTACACAGACTCTCCTCACTGAAACTCGACCTCTATTGGTCACAGTAGTATGAGCCCAATCTGAGACTCATACATGACAGGCATATAAAAAGGAGTTCGCTTGAGCTTCTCAAGCCTTCTCTGGAGTACATAGACTCTTTGACTCTCTTTGGCTTTGTCTGGCTCGATGCTGCCTTTGCTTCTGCAGGTCAGCTCGACTTCTTTTCTCTGCTCGTAACTTTCCGCTTCTAACTTGCTTTTCTCTCTGTCAGTTTGTGGCTTTAAAGTCAATCTGCTTTCTAACTGTTCGTTTCTGCTTCCCGGCTTTCCGGTTCCCCTACCTCTATCTGTTTGAATCCCTCTGTTCTGCGTAATCATCACTGTATAACGCCTCACAGGGAGGTGGCCACCTATTTCATAATGAACTGAGTATCAGTTCTCTTGGACGTCTTTGAAACGACTGTTTTTACCGTTAACTCCAAGAATGCCCGCGAAGCACGATCTTCTGCCAACGCATCGTCCACATCGGACTTCAAATCCTATACAATTTTGCATGTTTACCCCGTCGAATCCGGTCATGCATCAGATTGCGTCTCCGCCATTGATCTGGAGCCTCCAGATCCTACAATCATTGTCCATATTGGGCGGGTAAGTAACATGACGTTTACCCATCCGATGTGAGCTGTTTTCTCCCTCTTCCTCCGGATGTGTGGCACCATGTGGCATCGGGCAGGACTCGGTTGAAACCGCTTACTGCTCGAAGCCCTTCCAATATTCTGCTGGTTTTTGTGGGACCCCACTTCTGACGGAATCAACGCAATATCCGTTGTATTTTATAACTTTTCTGGTCTGGGCGCTCGGGGCTTTTCCTTCTTTGAGGGGTTTGCCCGACGATATGGGATTAGCGACTTGTCGCTAATCACATATCAGAAACTGCCCTGGTTTCTTGAATTGACATCTGGTTTTGCCAATTTGCACTAGCGCGTGTTACCATGGGCCGACGGTCTGCCCGCTTAACAGAGGGTCCTCGTTGCTCCACGCTGATCACAAAATGCAACTGTCACGAGGATATCTCTGATAGCTTTGATCTTTATAAGACTTTGAAACTTTTCCATGATTTTTAAAGAGTTCATGAAAACTTAGAGAGTGTTCTAGGATCCAATTTGAATCAATTACTGGAATGAAGATGAGAGGCTGGGAGGAACAGAGTATCCACAAACTCCAAAAGTTGAAATCCTCTTCCTTTGAACTTTCAGCCATTTATAGGCTTTTTACAATACTCTCAAACTCTCTGAGGCTCGATATGTCTTAATCTACCCCTCTGTCTTCTAACTACTTGATGCCATAACTAGACAAACATGAGCTCAGAAAGCTCTGTTTCTAACAAACACGGTAATCAACTTCTGGTAATTTCGCAGTGCTGTCAGGTGGTTCACTCATGCCAGCGATGTTCCATGATCATTTTTGTTGGTTCGACTACATTGTGTTGTTGTTTTTTCCCCTTTCAGCCATGGATTCTGTTATTTCAGTTCAACTGTCCGACTGTCAAAAACATTGACAAAGCCAACAAATTTCCTCCCCGGGTGACTAGTGGGAAGTGGGGTACGGGGGCCGTTGGATGGTGTGGATCGACGATCGGGGTGTTGGTCAGGCGACAGAGGATGAACTATGGTGATAGTGAATGAAGGTCGTTGGATTGGGAGGAACGGGCGGAAGAGATCAATTGCCGGAGGCTTGAAGTCGTGGCGGGAGCGAAATAAGTCCGAGCCATCAGATCTTAGGTGGGTAGATTGAACGGCTATCGGGCGGAGGAGGTGCTCAAAGGATAATGCCCTGGAGCGGTTTACTCAAGCGGAAATGGTTTATATCGGGCGGTCATCAGGCGGTAAGTGGTAAAGGTCAGAGCTCGCTCGATTCCATTCATCGAGTGTCACGTAGCCGCGGAGGAGAGAGAGGAAACCGCTTTATCGGACGGGTATCCCTCTTCCTTATTGCTTGAGTGATATGCGCGATAGTCGTTAGATCTGGCGGAAATGGTCTAACGGTGGTGATTGGTCGAAGCGGGTGAGCGTATAACGTTAGTCGGATGAAGTGTGGACCGTCAGATTAGTGGGAAGATCGAGGCCGGGGTCACGAAGGTATGGGATGACCTTGAGAAATGTACAATGGGGCGCATATGGACGGAAAGATAAGGTTTTCGAGGGTTTTTGCGCATTAGTGCATGTTTTCATGCGCTCTGAAAATTAATAATACATAGGGGGCAAAAATGGATTAATTCATGTAGGGCTAAGGCGAAAGTGAGTTTTGTTATGGTGTGAGGGTTGGGTTAGGACATGAGTGAACGTGGATGGGAGTGGATGAGTGAGAAAAGTGAGGTGATGGACCATATGGGAACCTCTCCACGACAACAGAATAGACCATTTCCCTCTTTTAGTCTTCAAAATAGCAGCACTGCACCTTAGGGCTAACATTGGCTCCCTCTGGGGATGAAAGCCTCCCTGTGAGTTTTCAAGAACTGCAGACTACTGCCTTTCCAGTAATAACCACAACAAACTTATCTCCTAGTGTTCCATTGGGCATGGAGTTTATTTGCATGGAAAACAAAAACTCAAAAAAACCTATTACAATATTAAGGCCTTAAAGCCTCATATGAAGTAAAGTTTCAAAAACCACCCATTGACTAGGCCATCAAAAACACCTTTCCCCTCCAAATTGTGCATAATGAAAGTATTGTTCATCTGAACTTGAGCAATGATAAACGGTCTCGTCCATAAGGCATCAAATTTACTATGGTTGCCCTTCTTTTCCTTCATTGCATCCCATTTGAGAACCCAGTCACCAACCTGAAAACTGTCCATTTTTGCCTTTCTATCAAAGGTTTCTTTCATCTTCTTCTGATGAATTCTTGACTTCTCAACCAGTGGTTCTCTGATTTGTTGTAATTCAACCAAGTTACCTATTCTCCTCGCCATGTCATTCTCTTTATCCTATTCTTCATGCAAGAATTTGGCCACAGGGAGAATTAGCTGGATAGGAAAAACAACATCAACGCCATAAACCAGCTTAAATGGAGAATTTCCTATGGACTTCTTGTTGGTAGCTCTGTTAGCCCATGGTGTAAACTTCAACTTGGAATCCCAACTCTTTTTGTTGTCCTCCAACAGTTTTTTGATTATCCTTACAAGACTCTTGTTAGATGATTTTGCCAGGCCATTGCCTTGAGGATAATATGAGGTAAAATGCATCAATTGAATGCCCATGGATTCACGCATGTCCACCAATTCTTCTGCCCTGAAAGCAGTCGCATTATCAGTGACTAGTTTGGTTGGGCAACCAAATCTAGTGAAAATATTCTCATTCAAGAACTTTATGATAACCTGATGATTAGCATTTTTAGTGGGTATATCCTCAATCCATTTGGTGAAATAATCAGTGCTACCAGGATCCATTTGTGATGGCCGCTGGAATGTGGATTAATCTCACCTATGAAGTCCAAGCCCCACTGCTAGAAGGGACAACTAGCGTTTACTGACTTCAAGGGCAGAGATTTTAGCTGTTGTTTTCCTACAAACCTCTGATATTTGTCACAAGGCTTCACAAAAGAAAACACATCAGAGAATAGAGTAGGCCAATAATGCCCAGCTCTCAGGATCTTGTGGGCTGTGGTTTGCCAATAATGATGCCCTCCACAGATGCTAGAATGGAACTGGTGCATGCCTTCCACAGATTGTCCTTTGTCTAGACATCTCAAGAGGATCCCTAATGGGTCTCTCCAATAAAGAAGGTTTTTATTAATGTAGAATTTGGCTGATATGAGCTTAATGGCTCGGGCTTGACTTGAGCTATGCCCTGAAGGGACTTCTAGCTTCTGCAAAAAATGAAGTACACTGGAATACCATTCATAGGTGGCTAGATTTTCAGCCAAACACTGATTCTGCTCTTGCTCTTTTGCTGCTTCCTCTGTCCGCTCACCACCTGAATTTGAACCCATGCAATTGATGTCTAACAAACTGCAATTTTCCTCAGCCATAAGTTTAGCCAAGCCCTGGCCTCTGACAAACTTGGGTGGGCTTCACCTCTATGTTGAATTCTATGAATTTTGCAATCCATTTAGCTCTCTTTCCATCAATATCTGGCTGAGTTAGGACATCTTTTACTGAGGCTAAAGGTACATACACAACCACTTTGGAATGCATGATATAGATTTTGAATGTCTTTAAAGATTTTATGAGAGCATAAGCTTGTTTTTTTATAAGGTCATACCTTAGTTCAACATCCCTCAGAGTTTTGTTGAAAAAGGCCACAGGGTGCTCTACACCTTCATCATTTTTCTGCAATAGAACTGTTGCAAGTGTATCATAAGAGGCAAAAGAAAAGATATAAAACTCCCTGGTATAATCTAGACTGATTAGAGTGGGAACTTCCATGATAGCTTGTTTGATGGCTTCAAGAGAGCTTCTTGCACCGTTTGTCCTTTTTATTTCTGATTCTTTTTTCAGCATGGAAGTGATGTGCTTCACTAGCTCTGCAAAGTTTGGAATAAACCTCCTGACAAAGTTAATCTTACCCAGGAAAGATTGAATGTCCCTTTTTGACCTTGGGATGGACAATGTCTAAATTGCTTGAACTCTCGCTGGATCGATCTTCACACCTTCAGCAGAAACAATATGTCCCAGAAGTTTGCCTTCTTCTAGAGAAAACTGTGACTTCTTTGGGTTTACAGAAATTCCAAACCGTCTGTATTTTAGAAACACCTTCTTCAAATGCTGCAAATGGTCCTTGTGATTGTTGGAAAACACTGTTATGTCATCAAGGTAAATAAGAACAAACTTGTCCTTCTTTCCCACAAAGGCTATGTCCATGGCCCTCTGAAAAGTAGCCCTAGCATTCATCAGTCCAAAAGGCATCTTGGAGTACATGAAAGTGCCCCAAGGAGTAGTGAAGGCAGTCTTTTCCTGATCTTCTGGATGTACAACAACTTGATTGTAACCTGAAAATCCATTTAAGAAAGACATGACTCTAGCCCCTGAAACTTTTTGCAGCAAGTGTTTCATCTTAGGCAGGGGGTAGTTGTCTTTTTTAAAGCATTTGTTCAGATTCCTGAAGTCAACACAAAGCCTGATTTCTCCATTCTTCTTTCTTACTACCACAAGGTTAGCTATCCACTTTGAATACCTTAGGGGAACTATGATCTTGGCATCCAACAACGCCTTGATTTCCTTTTCAATCAAAGGCAATAAGAGAGGGCTGATAGGTCTTAATTTCTGCTTAAAAGGGATGGTGTTCTTCTCTAGTGGAATTTTATGCTGAATGATGTTGGTGTCATAGGTCCTAAGATCACTGTACTCCCAAGCAAAAATATCAGCAAATTGTTTCATCAGGGTGCAATACTCGGAACTTTGGGTAGAAGACAAGTGAGTGGACAGATTTATGTACTTTGGATGGGCTGCACTCCCTACTTTATGTCTATGAACTGCAGACTCATTTTCTTTTTTGGCAGGCTTATAAGGTACATCATTATGATCAAACAACTTCTCTAGGGGCACCAATCCTTTAGGTATATGGTTACTAGGCAGCTGAATAATGCTATCCTGACCAATCCCGTCCTTTAGCTTGCACTGGTTGCATTCTTCATTGGTTTCGTTTTCTTGGTCAATGTGCATTTCAGAAAATTCATCAATGACTTGTAAAAACCTATTAATTTCATTATCATCTTCAAAAACTTTCCAGTATTTGACATTGTCAGGCATAGATGGTCTATATTTCACCTGAACTTCATAAGTCAATTTAGGAGGCAAAGGAGGAATAAACGTGCTAGCAGACACAGCAAGGGAATCAACAAGCTGGTTCTTCATTCTAGGGATGTAAGAAATGCTGAAACTATTAAAAGAACCCTTGAGCTTCCACACCTCATCTTTGTATGCTTTCAACCTTGGATGCTTTGCTTGGAAAGTTTTGTTCACCTGCTGAATGATATGGTCTGCATCTCCAAATACCTTCAGACCTTTGATGCCCATTTCTTTAGCAGCGTTTAAGCCGAATATCAAGGCTTCGTACTCTGCTATGTTTTTTGTGACCTGAAAAGTTAACTTGAAAGATAAATGAATGCATTCTTGTGTGGGGGACACAAGGACTACACCTGCTCCTGCAGCTTCCTTAGAGCAAGCTCCATCAAAGAACATGTCCCAAATATGTGGGCCTTCTTCCTCTGTGATCTGGCAAACCAGTTTCCTAAGTTGCATGGAGGCCAACTGGGATTCTTCAATCTAAAGAATACAGGCTCCAAAATCAGTGTCGACAACATAGATGGGATGATTAGTGGGATTCCTTTCATCACTGATGATATAAGCCAACTGAGCTTCTCTGTATAATCTCCTACTCTTACCTCCAAAAACTGGGACAATAGCATAGGACAAATCATTTTGCAATGTTCCACCTAATCTCTTGATCCAACCTCTAGAAAGCAACATGCCAAACTTGGGGGGTACATCTGCTACCACAATATCCATCATCATGCTCTTCATGGGCAACTGAGACAAGGTGATGGCTAGGTCTTTGATTAATCCCAAACATTTCACTTTTCTAGAGTCAAAAGAAAACAGGTCATGATAAGACTTGGTAATGTTAAGACCCAACTCATCCATTATAGCCTTGGGCATTAGATTATGGCTGGCTTCTGTGTCCAAAAGGCAGTTGTGAAGGATTTTGTCATGAATTGTCAAAGAGACATAGAATGATGGGGAGTTGTCATCACAATTTTCAATCATTGGGCTGAGAACAACAACTGGTTTGTCGTCTTGTAGATTTACATAGTCAATGGAGGCTTGGATGGCTTTAGGCTCAAGGGTTTCGAGGATAGATCTCTTGAAGGACTCATTCTTCACTAGTTCAATCAGAGGTATAGGTATGCTTAGCTTTTGAATTTATGATTCAAAACTGAAAGAAGGAGACTTGTCAAGTCCTCTTACCTCGTGAGCTAGAGCTTTGAGGATGATGGGATCAATTACCGGTCGTTTCTGCTTATTAGCTTGCTGTATTGCAAGAACAACAACTCTTTGAACAGGTGTTTCCTTGGCATTATTCATCTTCGACCTCAGCTCATATGTGTTGATCATCAGTTTGCAGAACAGCGCCACCATCCCACTCTTGGCTGATCTGGTCATTGAATAATGAATTTTCATAGGCAGCTAAAGTCAAAAAGGAGGCACTGCCTTTGTCTTCTAGACAATGGATCTCATCATCTTCTTCAAACTGCTCTTCTTCCATGACTACATTCTGGAAAGGGGTCTTCACCCTTTGGTCTTCATTAGCATCTTTACTTCTTTGCAGAATCTGCAACTGTTCATTAGCTCTTCTATTTGGATTTCTAGGAGCGAAGGTATTAGGAACTCTTCCTTTCCCAGGGTGCTGCTCAACCTTTAGTTTGGAGATTTTAGAGGCTAATGACTCTATCATCTTGGTCATTTTATCTATCTTGAGATCTGAAGATGATGAAGATTCGCCCCTTTGTCTCCTTCTATCAACATTCCCCTTGAGCTTCTCTGCAACCATGATGTTTGATTCTACTTCCAAGGCTGCATCCTGCATATCAACCAAGGTAGCACATTGTCTCTCCCTCAACAGTAGACAGAAGTCAAAATCAAAGGCACTGACTTAGGTGAGTTTAGCAGAGGTAGTGGTGGGTTTTACTTCAGCTAGTATCTTGCTGTACATGCGGTTAAACTTCTTATTAAAATTAGACAACTCACCATTTTCCCTCTTTAAGTTCCCAGACTCAGTGTGGTAGTAGAGTAGATCCTTCTTATCCCCCCAATGCTTTAGGAATGCATCATCTAAAGCTTCAATATTTGCTATAGACCTTGGGGTCAGTTCTCTGAACCATTTTCTAGCCTCTCCATGTAGACTTTGGACAAAGACTCTCATCCCCTCTCCATCTAGACTTTGGACAAAGACTCTCATCCATACATCAACTTCATTAATGTCCAGGTTATCAGCATAGCTATAGAATAATTCAAGATGTTCCTCAGCTGTAACACCTTCAGTCCCAGTGAACTTAGGCATATACTTCTAATATTCTCCAGTAGGCATGGCATTCAAAGGAGTGGACAGTACTAGAGGTCCATACCTAGCAGCTATGATTCTTTCCATTTTGGTAGGTGCTTGTGGTGCTGCCATAACTGTGGTGGCTATAAGGGTACTAGAAGTTTGAATGACAGAGGGTTGAGGAGTGACTGATAGGACTAAATGAGTATGATGGATAGGAGGAGAGGCTTCCTTTGGGCTTACAACGAAAGAAGAACCTAAAGAATAAGGAGCTCTATGAATCTCTGATATTTTTTCTTCACTGCTAGTATTAGATGCTATACCCTCAACATGTATTTGTTCTATTACAGGATTTTCTTGAAGAGATATAGAATATTGTTTAGAGCTACCTGAACCTGATGCTCGTTTCTGCAACGCCTTTCTTTCTTTGATGATTTTTTTCAGGGTCAGGTACTGGGTCAGCTCGTGGCTTCTGATGATTTCTCTGAGTATGCCTCACAAACTGAGCCAGAACTATGGAGTGGAGTCGCCAAGAGGTTCGTCCTCCAGTAGAGTCGCCAGATAGATGATTACATCCCAAATAGTGTCTAGACTTTGTCTATCATCAAAGCTGGATTTGTGTCGTCCCCCAAGGAAGCTGAGCTTCAATCTGCTCTCCCCGGCAACGGCGCCAATTATGTTAGCACTCCAGGAAACTCTCCTAGGTTGTAGCTCGGAGATGCCTGGTAACATATAAATCTTCAATATCGTTCTTTGAACTATTGGAATGGATTGGGGTTTGGATCAAGTCAGATGACTGTTTCAACTTTGTTTTCACTCAAGACATGCATGAACATCTTCAACTTGACAAGGCTTTCGACCACTAATGCTCAATAGTTTATAGATTCAATGAATAGATGGAGAATCCTGACTGTACCAATAGATACATACATAAACACATATGAATGGCTAGCTATAGAAAGTAAATGAAGCTTGCAAATCTAATTTATCAACGCAGATTGGATGGTGTGGATCGACGGTCGGGATGTTGGTCAAGTGGTGGAGGATGAACTATGGTGATCGTGAACGAGGGTCGTTGGATCGGGAGGAATGGGTGGAAGAGATCAATTGCTGGAGGCTTGAATTCGTGGCGGGAGCGGAATAAGTCTGAGCCATCAGATCTTAGATGGGTAGATTGAATGGCTATTGGGTGGAGGAGGTGCTCGAAGGATAACTCCCGGGAGCGGTTTACTGAAACGGAAATGGTTTATATCGGGCGGTAAGTGGTAAAGGTCGGAGCCTGCCCGATTCCATTCATCGAGTGCCTTGTAGCCGCAGAGGAGAGAGAGGAAACTGCTTTATCGGGCGAGTATCCCTCTCTCTTGTTACCCGAGCGATATGTGCGATAGCCATTAGATCTAGCGGAAATGATCTAACGGTGGTGATTGGTCGAAGCGGGTGAGCATATAACGTTAGTCGGATGAAGTGTGGACCGTTAGATTAGTGGGAAGATTGACGACGGGGGACACGGAGGTATGGGATGACCTCGATAAATGTGCAAAGGGGCGCATATGTATGGAAAGGTAAGTTTTCGGGGACTTTTGCGCATTAGTGCATGTTTTCATGCACTCTGAAAAATAATAATACATAGGGGGGCAAAAATGGATTGATTCACGTAGGGCCAAGGCGAAAGTGAGTTTTGTTATGATGTGAGGGTTGGGTTAAGACATGAGTGAATGTGGATGGGAGTGGATGAGTGAGAAAAGTGAGGTGATGGACCGTATGGGAACCTCTCCACGACAGCAGAACAAAGCATTTCCTTCCTTTAGTCTTCAAAATAGCAGCAGTGCACCTTAGTGCTAACAAAGGCCATGAATGGAAATGTAGACACAAGATAGACACAACATTCTTGTCTTCACTTGGGAAGAAAGAATTGGAGGATTGTGTAATCATCTGGCATCCGATACTCTTTCAGAATGTGTAGGGCATCAAAGACAAGAGTAGCCAAGAGGATCGATATTCTTTGAGGGTTGGGAACCCGAGATTAGAATAGTCCTATAAGGTCATACTTAGAGAACACTCGGGTGGATATGTACCTTTAGAGACAATGATGAAGGTTTCGATAAATCATTGGTCTTGCCAACATTGCAGCTCATGATCTCATGAAGAGATGGAGCTGTTAGTCAAGGCCTTGCACTATGATAATGCTGATTGATATGATGCTATAGCAGATGGATTGCAAATCTAGTTTCTCTTATGTGAATTCTTCAAAGATTGAAATATAGACAAACACCTTATAATATTGTATGAATACCTCCCTCGTTAAGAGGGAGTGTTGAAGGAAATGTAACCAGGCTAGGTGTTCATAAATGTAATTTCGATACTTGTATTTATTCAGGGAAAGAGAAATTATTTTGTTATTATTTGTTAATGAGTTTCTTGCTCATTCAAAATAGGTCAAGCACATTTTGAAGTGCTTTTAGAGAGTCAAAGTCAAAATGTAATTATGATGAGACCCTTTGAGGGCATGTTACATCATGTATGCCAATATACAAGGTCATGGGAACACCTCCAAGCCAAGCCAAATCCTCTCCTAGCATCAACGAAGTCTCCAAGAAGCCAAATAATGAATAAAATATGAATTATGATTAAACTATCAAGTCGGCCTAATGGAAAGTCAAGTTGGCCTAAAGAGGAGGGACAAACCTCTATTTGTAGAGGCTGTCCACTCCTCATGTTACATCATGTATGCCAATATACAAGGTCATGGGAACACCTCCAAGCCAAGCCAAATCCTCTCCTAGCATCAACAAAGTCTCCAAGAAGCCAAATAATGAATAAAATATGAATTATGATTAAACTGTCAAGTCGGCCTAATGGAAAGTCAAGTTGGCCTAAAGAGGAGGGACAAACCTCTATTTATAGAGACTGTCCACTCCTCATTTGATATCAGTTGTGCTCTGAAGTCCCCAAAAAGAAAGAGGACTAGAAGGATGCAGAAAGCCAAGGAAAATGGTTTACAAGGGCAGCGAGATAAGAAGGAAGAACAACGAGGTCTAAAGGACTGTTTTCTAGGGTATATATAGTCACACGTGCAAGGAATTAAAGGAATGTCTGCGATTATCCCAGCAATGGAATCACAGTTGTATATTCTTCATTGTTTGGGCTAATAAAAAAGGCCTATAAGGCCTCCCCACCCAACGAAGAAGGAAGGAAGAGACAACGAGGATAAGGGGACTTTTTTAGGGTTTTTGTCCACACGTGCGAAGATGTCAGCAATGTACCTTTTGCAGATTTGACAACAGTTGAAGGTAGCTACATGAGAAGCCTCATTCGGATGTGCATCTAAGTCTACAAGGTTTCCAAAAGAAAGCGAAGAAGGTTCTCTCTAAAGCGAAGTAAAGAAGCCCTAATCTTCTAGGGTTTCTCCTAAGAAGAAGAGAGGCCAACATAAACAAGCAACAAAAGTAGGACGAAGTGCTGAGGAGCAAAGTGCTGGAAGAAAGAGGTCCATGTGCTAGAAGTTACAATGCAGAAAGAGGAAGGAATTGACTTATGCTTGGAGGATATCCTAGTCAAGGGTCTAGGGTTTGGCAGTTGTTCAAATAAGAAGCTTCAATGAGAGAAAACTTACAAAGGATTTCCCTCTCAAGAGTGGAGAGATTTTGTCCTTTGGTAGAGAGCCAAACTTTGTGTTGTTATTTCGTTTTGGTAGCAGTCTGATGAAACACACAAACTGATAAGAAGAAGTAAATTGTTAAAGTGCATCACAAATTGTTATCAAGTAACAAAGAATCACTTTACACTACTTTGCCCTAGATTCTTCATCATGTTGAAGGAAGTGTAACTAAGTTCGGTCTTCATAAATGTACTTTTGATATTTGTACTTATTCAAGAAAAGAAATATTATTTTTTATAATATATGTCAATGAGTTTCTTGCTCATTGAAGTAGGTCTAGCACATGCCAACGTGCTATAGGTAAGTCAAATAGTCAAGAGAAAATATTGAAGGTCTTAAAGGCATGTTACACCATGTATAAATATATTTTAAAGTCAAAGGGTAAACCTCCAAGCAAAGTCAAGTCTACTCCTATGTTATGGCACCATCAAGAAGCTCCTTCAAGCATGCTACAACACCATGGAAACTATCCAAATTTTGCTCAACAAATCAGCCACCAAACTGCCCTTAAAGTTGGCTTACAATTAAGAGGACAATTCGACCTACAAACAATCAATCAAGTCAGCCTAATTGGAGGGACGATCCTCTATTGATAGAGGTTGTCCACTCCAAATAAAACGCACAACTTGAGCTCTGAAATCCGCAAGGGATAGAGGACAAGAGGAACGAAGGAAGTCGAGGTAAAGGGTCTATAACGTGCAACAAAGTAAGAAGAAAGTACAACGAAGGAAAGGGATTGTTTTCTAGGTTATACACAGTCACACGTGCAAGGTAATGAAGGACTGTCTGCGGCTTATATCAGCAGTGAGAGCACAGGTATATATTCTTCCTTATTTGGGCTAGTAACTAGGCCTACAAGGCCTCCTACTCCAGTGTTGAAGAAAGACAGTTAAGCGAAGAAGAGAAGGGCAGATAACACCCAGAAATACTCCCCGCACGTGAGAAACTAGGGCTGCACTGTTGTCATAACAACCCTCCCTTGACAGGCATACAAGTTCATTGATTGGTGAAAAACGAGAGGGGAATCATCATATGAGAAGGGTCTCATCAAAGGCATCTTCTCTAGAACAAGTACAACAAGGTTACTAACAAGAAGAAAGAAGAACTAAGTGCCAGAAGAAGGAGGACGAAGTGTTGGGAAACAAAGTGCCAGAAGAAGTGCCGAGATATATGGTGCACAAAGGAGTAAAGACTTGACTTGTGCTTGGAGGATCTCTTAGTCATGGGTCTAGGGTTTTGCATTGATCAATAGAAGCTTCAGTAAGAGAAATTCACTAAAGGGTTTTCCTCTCAAGAGAAGAGAGGTTTTGGCTCAGGCAGAGAGCCAACATCTTGTGTTCTTGTTTTTATGTTTTGGTAGCAGTTTGATGAAGTACACACATGCACTAATAAGAGGAAGAAGAATAAGCTAACAAGAAAAGTAAAAAGGCTCCACAAATTGTTATCAAGTAACGAAGAATCACACTACAGTACTTTGCCCTAGCTTCTTCAACAAGAGGCCCATGCAATCCTTGCTGAGGGAGCTCAAATTAGATGAGAGGACATGTGGGAGAGTGAAGTGGAGTGGTAGGAGACCACTCTCCACCTCACTCAAGTAAACTCTAATCCAATCTCAAGTCAACTCATGATACCTCCTTGAAGCTCGAGTTAATTTCCTCAAATCGTGGATCTTGTCGCTGGAACTCGTTGTCTTCTCCACAAAAAAAATAATTTACTTGATTTGTGGCTTATGTGGAGTTCACATCACTTGGTAATTGAATGTTGACCTTTAGATAAATTTCCACCTCATTTCCACATCATTTGAGCATGTGTGGATATTTGTTTTTCTCCATTTATTTAATCGTTGGGCTAATTTATTGCCACATTTTCCACAAAACTTAGGAAAAGTGGGTTTTGAGGGTCTAGAAATAATTTTTTACCTTTCAAAGTGTGTCATAGTAGAAAGTTGAGGGTGAGAGTTGTAATTTTAAGTACACATACCCCATACAACTTCTCTAGACAACACTTATTACATTTTACATTCAGATTTTATTCAAATTTTTGTCTTGCTGGGGTTTTTATTTTATTTTGAATGACCCCTAGACCTAATCAAATTCAACAAAATTTGACGGGTGATCTAGTATGGTAATATAAATGACTCTAGCCACTAAGACTCACCCATCAAGCCGCACTCCGGCTTTGATAGTTATTCTTGGAGGAAAAACCTCAATTAATTATTAAATCCTTGTAAGGACCTAATAATAAACCAAGTGAAAAAAAATTCCCCGAGTAAACTCACTTGATGACAAGGTCCCAAGTTACTTAGGCCAGTTACATGATTCAACTCATCATACTACCATCACTTTTACATCGTCCCCGCAGGGCTTGTGGAATTTGAGTACGACAAAAAAAATGACATAGTGAACTCTGATGGTAGATGAAGCCTTTGATACATCCTTGGGCATGGAGTCTTCAAAAAATCTTCAGGTGCCACTCCAGTGGTGAACAGGACGGAGGTGGGCTTCCTCTCAAAAGGTACTTTAATCATTTTTCAATTGAGTGTTTATGCTTTTTTGTATTTGGGCGTTTGATGTGGATTATGGGTTGACTTGGAAGAATGATGGGTTTTGACCATGATCTTGTTCTCTCACGTTAAATGGGGGGTTAGTGTTCGATTCTAGTCTAGTGGTACCTCCCATAATGGCCTAATAGGTAAAGGAGGGGCGCTACTTTGGAAACCTTGATTGAGACAACATAGTTCCATCTATACTTATGTCATGCTTAACACATTTCAACATACACTACAAGCCCTTATCTCACATGCATTCTTCGGGTTCAACTGACCATTGGTTCATTGGGTTTTGGCACCCATACATCTACATACCTGGGTAAAGAAATAAAAAGAGCATATCATGGCCACTATAAAACTAAAAGAAATAATATCAAATGTAAATGATGGCCAAGGACATACACATTAACATGTGGGAAAATCCTATCATGAGCTCTACCTCATTCATTATGGCCATGGCTCGGTACTTGAGCACATGTTGCCCCATTACATCAAAAGAAGGAACCCTTGCATGTCCCAGCCTCGATGAGTGATAAACTGACTCATCATTAAGGGGTAATACATTTGTTATATTATTCAAAGCAGGCTTTAACCCTTGAGCTATGAGCAGTAATGCAATAAAAAATCAAGAAAAATTAAAAGTAGCACAAGAGGGGTGAAAAAACAAAGGCCAAGTTGGTAACTCATGCATCCACATTTGCTCCCTCCTCACCTCTATATGAAGCATAAAACTTCTGATACGCAGAAATATATATATATATAAATATTTTATTAAAAAGATG